>JAFBJR010000258.1:8615731-8713755 GCA_016785285.1 Brachirus orientalis | reverse complement strand
CAAGCGGTCTCAGCCAGCCCCCAGTTTATCAAGACAACTGAAAGGGAGGTAAAAGAAAAAAAAAAAAACGACAAAACAATACAGTTAATGAAATCTGATCTGACTAGCAGCACCAGTTTTTGCAATTCATGATTTTTTAGCATTTATTTATTTATTTATGCAAGGCTCCAGAGAAAGAAGCTGGACCCCTGAGTGGTGTTGTGATCTGTGTGGGAAAGAAGCTGAGCAAAATGCAAGGTGAACTTAATGCAATCGCTGCCTCACTTGGAGCTGACTTCAGGTATGTTACGCATGTAAATACACACATGCATAAATGACGCAGACATACTACATACATCTTTTCCTTATATTCTTTTTAGGTGGGCTTGTGACGATACTGTGACACACTACATTTACCAGGGTCGAGTAGGAGACAACAACCGGGAGTACAGAGGAGTAAAGGAGAGAGGACTGCATGTGGTCTCTCAGTACTGGCTGCAGGCTGTAAGAATCCCAATTGGAAACTATAAGAACCCAAACCATAATCAGTCAACCAATCAAACAATTTTTTAACAAAAAAAAACAAAAATACAAAGGGTTTTACATGTAATTGACTAAAACACTAAAAGAAAACTTTCTGATTTGCACAGACAGTGGATGTAATCTTCCAGTTTTGCAGGGTGAATCCAACCAGGAAGTAATATTTTATTGAATAGCCATAAGGGGCAATACTGCTTGTTGCAAAAAGTACTTCTGTATGAAATTTAATTGACTGGAAAATAAGCTCCTACTTCTCACTTGATTTGTAACGTCAGTAAACATTTTCCTGAATAGTTAATGGTCTCAGTCACTAGATTAAACTCTTTTTCAGTAGAACATGACATACATTTTCTGAAGCACATATGAGTTGACACTGTGACTTACAGCTTGTACCATCAGTAAGTGCCTGGTTAAAGGTTTAGTAAGGGAGGCATTGACTGTCTGCCTGTTTGGGAGTGTTACTACCTTTAAAATGATGTAATGATTTGTCCATATTACTAATATCCTGCTGAATTTACTAGAAAAGGAACAGCAATCAAGTAAAAGCATTTATTTCTTCTCTCTATTCCACATATAAATTTAGAGGAGACTTAAGTTGGTCCCACTATGCAAAACTTTAAATCTTGTAATTACAATTCTCAGACGTGACTGGTCTGTCTGACCAGTTAATATACAGGAAACCACGTTCAC
Organism: Brachirus orientalis; assembly: GCA_016785285.1. Taxonomy (NCBI): domain Eukaryota; kingdom Metazoa; phylum Chordata; class Actinopteri; order Pleuronectiformes; family Soleidae; genus Brachirus; species Brachirus orientalis. Next base: position 8,712,546 of record JAFBJR010000258.1, on the reverse strand, counting down.
ATAAAAAAAAATTGTTTTTAGTACACGTAAGCTGCTCTTTATCCCACTGAGAAAAATAAACCCATTCATGAAAGGAAAGGAACAGGAGCAGCAAAACACTGGAGAAGCCCTGTGTTTTGAACCACCATGTACTCTTCAAAATTAAGACAAATGTCTTTAAGAGCAAGTGATATAAGAATACACTTTATTTAATTTGGGATCCTATTTTCATGGATGTAGCTTCACTTTCATGCCTCCTTCTGCCACTGACATATTAAGCGCTGCTCACTTAAATTAAATATTTACAATTCCAGTCACTCAATGTTCCCCACTCATTAACAGTCAACCCATGCTGTTTGTGTAGTGTGCTGAGGAGGAAAAACACGTCCCAGAGTCTCTTTATCCTTTCACCTACAACCCCAAGATGAGCCTGAACTTGAGCCAGGTGCCCAACAGCACTCAGAAGTCTCCGCCTTTAACACGAACACAACTCCGAAACATTGCCGAGACCACTGACAACAAAGTGAGTGTAAGGATGAGAAGTCTCTGTGTCTGTTTGTGCTGTATTTTATATTCATTGTCTTTTCACACTTAAATGTCATGTGTCCCTCAGCCTGAGCATGACACCACAGAAGAAGCTCCAACCTTGCGTCGTGTTAGTGATGGAAGTGTGGATCAAGAGGAGATGAATGATACAACAGAAAGGAGTGGTGGGTTTTTCTCTCAAACTCTCATTTGTTTATCTAAAGCTTTTACTCCCTTTTTTTATGGACATAGTAATATATTTTAATGATCTGTTTTCCAGATATTTCTGAGACTCTGGAAATGAGAGAGAATCTGCAAAGACAGCTGCAAGAGATCATGTCAGCCACCAAGTTGACTACAGGCAGGCGAACCTCGGTCAGACTCGCCAGGATGGGATCAGGTGGAGTCGACTCAAGGCCCCACACACCTGATGGCAGCCGACTTGGACGCAGTGGGAACAGGCGAACTCTCGAGGCCCTGAGGTAAAAAAAAAAAAGAAAGATGGCATTCATCTTATCCACGTTAAGACTTTGCTACTTGTGTAATTGCCCCTGGTTTGTCCTGGTTCCAGGGTTTCCAGAGAAGCAGCCATGGACATAAACACAGAGCCATCCCAGAGTGAGCAGATAGTGTGGGATGACCCGACAGCCAGGGAGGAGAGGGCAAAGCTGGCTGATAATTTACAGTGGCCTGGTAGTCCTTCACAGCATTCAGAGCCCCTCGCACCTCCACCTCCCCCAACTGCAGAAAACGGTCCGCAGTATGGAGAATCCATGACTGACTCTGAGCTGGTGGAGATGGGTAAGAAGTCTGAAGGCAGTTACACCAACTGCTTATCTAGTCTTCACTTTATTATCACGACAATATCACTAAAAGGAGATTTTACTCCTAAAGAGAAATTCTCTACACTAAATATTTACTCGACTGTTGGCCTGAATAATCATTGTTTTCATATTGAAATCACAATTTAAAACAATGTAATCAGCAAGGCTGCAGTTCAATCAAAAATGTCATACACAAGTCATCTTTTTCAATGTTGCTTTTCAGTAAAGAAATAACACTTTATGTCACATTTTCAAATTGTTACGAAAGACTTTTGAAAATGTATTGTGAAAATTAACTCAGAAAAACTGCAGCAATATATATTTCGGTAATGTAAACTGTGACAATTAAATTTAAAATTACTTATTATTACTGTACATGTTTCTATTATTTTGTCTGGTATTTTTTTCAGTGAGGGTCTACTTATTATTAGAGACACTTGTAAAGGCTGTTGGGAACAGATATTTCACCACGTCCACAAATGAAAACAATATAAAATGTTATAGTCTATTAACAGTAGCATTTTTGGAAGTTTAAGTACGTGAATACGAGGCTACACTAACACAGATTCATACATTAATAAAATATTTTCATGCCAAGGCAGTATTTTGAAACTTGATGAGAATTACCAAGAAAGGAAGTTGAATGAATTTATTGTTGACTATGATATAAGGACACCCAGTTAGTAATGAAATGTACACTACCAGTATATACAATATATATAAGTATATGTTTCTTATTTTTATGCAACTCATGTAAACCACTTCTTTCAGCTGCTTGTGATGTCATTGAACAACATATGGGCCAGAAATTGACGACCCCTCAATCTGAAGAGTCTGAAAATATCCTTACTCCTAAAGCTCCCAGCATCGCTTTCCCTCTCGCCAACCCTCCAGTAGCACCAGAGCCACAGGTGAGGATTTAAATTTATATGAACACATTTTATGTGTTAATATTAATATTTAGCAAGGATTTAAATGTGGCTAAAACCGCAAATAATGCCTCAGCTAAAAACAAGTTTCTCTTCTCAGGAGGATCTTAAGAAAGAAAAGCAGCCACCCAGATTTCAGCTCTCCTCCCTCAGCCCTCAGGAACGCATTGATTACAGCCAACTCATCGAGGAGCTCAGTGAGTCTCTTAATTTTAGTTAGAACTTTAACAGCATTCCATCTTTCTGCAGTTAAAAAAATCACACACCTGAAGCCAGAGGAGCTAATTCCTGAAGAATGAAAATATTTCCTGAAGAATGGGAATATTTTCTCCAGCAGAATCTGAGCATCATCAGATGAGTCAAGGTTTCCGTGGTAGCCTTTACTCCTCTTTAGATGTCGTTTGTTGTTGAATCTTCAGTCAGTTTCTATTTCTTAGGGCTGGGATGATATGCTTTTTTTCACACTTTGGTTCTGTAACTTTCCTTGATTTGTTTATCAATTCTACGTGTATTGCAATTCAGTAGTATCTGCAATTGCAGTTTTCTTAAACCAAAATAGCCTCTCAAATCTAAGTGTTGATCACAGAACAGTCAGAAAACAAAACCTGTCAGTTTATAGGAATTCTATTTATACATCAGAGAGGTTAGCTTACTTATTTGCTACAAAAAACAATCCAACAGAACAGTAAACTACTTTGACGACAACAAACTGGCTCCTACATTTAGCTTCCACTTTAATGATGCAATAAAGACAACCAGGCCAAGTAATAAATAAAGTGTATTTATTTTTTTAGCTTTGTCTACTCTGTGTTCACTGAATTGTAAGAAAATGAAATAAAATGCTGGAGCTGAAATGAGTCTCTTTAAACATGACACAGCAAAAATGTTAGCCTTCAAATGAAGCTAAAAAAAAGCTTCACATCCATGGTTTGAAGAAAACACTGAACAAAACAAAACCAATACATTTTGAGTGTTAATTGGCAACTACTACTTTTAGCTGCTCGTGTTCATCACGCAAGTTGAAATATCACAGTTGTTCATAGGAGAAAACGCTTTATTAAAAGCAGTGTTTCCCAAACTTTTTATTGGGAACCCACTTTTTCAAGATGGCAAAAAGTTTTTACCCAAATCACAATAGAAATCATGACAAGACCACATTTGCACAAAAATGCAGCTGATTTTACAGCCATATTAGCCAGTCACTGGGAATCATCGGTCATAAAAAATCAAGATAAATTGATTTTCTCTCCCGTGCTACTTGTGTGTATTTTTAGGTGGTGTTGTCCTGGACAAGCAGTCATTTGACCCCAGCTGCTCCCACATTATCGTGGGGACTCCTCTGCGTAACGAGAAGTACCTGGCAGCAATGGCAGCCGGTAAATGGATCCTGCATCGCTCGTATCTGGAGGCCTGTCGATCTGTGGGTCACTTTATTCAGGTCAGAATTGAGAAGAGTCACACAGATTTCACTTCTCCTCACAGAACTGCTATGGAATAATCAGTGGCACCAGTTGTTGTTGTGATTAATCAGATGTATTATTCATATGTTTTCCTCCAGGAGGATGAGTATGAGTGGGGCAGCAGCTCCATCCTGGACGCATTGCCCTCCATCAACTCCCAGCAGAGGAGACTAGCGTTAGCTGCCATGCGCTGGAGGAAAGCCCTGCATGGAAGCTGTGAACAAGGGGTATTCATTCACCACAGGGCTCACTGTTACTTTATTATCTGCTGCCTGAACATTTCATTTGATGGTGCCCCCACAAATAAACTTGTGTATTTTTCAGGGTGCTTTCAGTGGATGGACAGTCATGCTAAACATTGATCACAACAGAGAATCAGGCTTCAGGCGGTTACTGCAGTCTGGGGGAGCAAAGGTCTGTGCTTGTTTATTTGTTATAGTAAATCTGACACTATGTGCCCTTTACCTGCTACTGCAGTTACCACAGCAGTGAGGGAGCAAATGAGGAAGATCTTTAACCAGCGAGTGTCTGTCACAAAAAGATGCAAATTTAAAAGGACACATTTGTACATTTTGCTACATTAGTAAATGTGGACTCTTACTTTTTGGTAATATTTGTCTAATTCATCTCCAGGTCCTGCCCAGTCCCTCCCCATCCTTGTACAAAGACGCCACTCACCTGTTTGCTGATTTCAGTCGACTGAAGCCTGGAGACTTTAGAGTCAACATATCGGAAGCCACAGCTAAAGGAGTCACATGTTTGAAGCCAGAATACATTGCAGACTACCTCATGCAGGTAAACAGAGTTTTATTAATGTTTCTTGAAGTAGCTGAGTGTTTTTAGCTTTAGGCAATTTCAAATTACTTTTTCCTCTAAGAATTCACTTCCTTTATATACATTACTTGGCTCACTTTCAATGCTGCTTAATCTTTGTCTTTGTGCACCATCACTACCCTTTTTCATCATTCTGTCATATCCTCCAGGAGCCGACTCCACCTATTGAGCCATACCGCCTGACTGAAGCTCCCCCCGAGGAAACTCCCGATACTCCATCACGCAAACGTAAAGCGGCAGACAACACGTCCAGGCTGAAAAAGAGCCGCCTAAACTGAAATGTAATCGATGTAAAATTAGACTTTTTAAAAAATAAATAAATAAATTTTGTACATTAAAAAATCAAATAAATGCAGCACTGGTTTTTGTCAGTCTGTCATTTTTACCTCAGAGCTCTGCAGGTGCTGCTGACTGCACACTCTGACACTGTAGCTGTGATTGACGACTCAATGAAGGTCTGCTGAAAATGGTGAGTCATGTTTTGTAATGGGATGCAGTCATATTTTCCTGTAGAGGGCAGTAGAGCTTCACTGTAAGATGTTTCAGAACAAACTAAAACACAGAATCAGTGATGTCTTCATATATGCTTCAGTATTTAAGGATATGCATTTACCTATCATTTTATAAATGCTCAGGTCTGACCTGCAGTTTGTAATTTGAAATAGAAATTGCCTCTGTAATCAATGTTGTCTATGGAAGCAGGTATTGGTGTTTTAATTAATTTAGTGACAAAACATGCAGTAATGAGTAAAACAAGAAATGCATCTAAATTCCTAAACTTTACCTGGTTTAGGCTTTTCATAAAGTGATGCTCATTTTCAAACCAGGGTGTCAACTGATGTTAAACGCACTTGTTCTCTCCCATATGGACAGATAAGTGGTTTAACCTGAGAGTAGATGAAGCAGCTGACAGACTCAGGGTTGAGCTGCTGTTAGTGAGGTGGAGGATTAGACGAGAAGGAGCTTGGAACTAAAGTAGGGAGAAGCAGGTCACATGTACATGATGATACATTTAATTTTCCTTCCAGTTACACTTGTATGTCAATTGCATATTAAAAGGAAGCAATATTTGCTTCAGGCTGCAACAAATAATCCATAATTTATCAATTTGTAAATAAATTGCCAACTATTTGACAAAAAATAAAAAAAATATCTGATTTCAGCCCCTTTAATGTGATTAATTCATGTTTCTTTTGCTTGTCAGTGACTGTAAACTGAATATTTCTGGTTTGTGGATGCAAACCAAATGCCACTTTTAGGGTTGGACGACACTAATCAACATTTTATATCTTTGTCTCATCAAAATTGATAATAAGTGGTAGCTGCAGTCCTCCAGATCAAGAAACCCAAATGATCATATTGTGCATGTGGCAATAACTGGTGAGCTGGTTCAGTTTTGATTTACATGAATATTAATGCAGTAGGGTAGGTAGGAAGACAGAGTATTGAATATAAGCATAGTTTTAATAGAAAAATACTGTGTATATAGTAAATTACTGTGTTATATATACAGTATTTAAAGAGTAGGTTCCTTTATCACATCATAGTAAATTGCTGTTAATTGACAGACATTTTAATGTTTGGTTATGCTGTATGTTACTGTGATTTAGTTGTATTTTCCTGTATGAATACTTTTTTTATATAACTATAAATCAAACTAAATATGCCACACCTCTATTCATTTCCCAATAAAGCGGAAACATATGGTGATTCTATTGTGATTTATCACAGTTATAGAATGTGAAATGATAATGTCGTGATTTATTGTGAGATAAATCCTACAGATAGATATATGAATTAAAGAATATGACTGCTGTTGGAATAAAAGACCTTAATCAACAATTTTACTGATAATGAAATAATTGTGATTTGTGAAACTGGGGGAATTATTTAAACTAAATTGTTTTTTTTTTTGGTGTGCCACTCTAGACAAATATGTAATATAAAGTGATAATTATTTACATATTTTACTTATAATTCTCAGTACTTGTTTTATTTGTTAGTGTTTGTGTGTTTCTATACATTTAAATTGTCACCTGCTGTGCTTTTCTACTTCTATGATGATTGTACTGATAATGAGCTGCTGTTAATCTACCTGTGTTCTGTAAAGTCATTAATCCTGCATCTAAACTTTACACCCTCAATCTCTGCATCTACAGAGAAACAGATCACTACTCTCTGATCTCACTACATGAACTTTTCTCTCTGAATTGTGTGTTTTCATTCAACAGGTGTTCGTTGGAGTTGAGCTGCTGACTTTTCCGACTGTCCTTTCCTGTTTCCAAGAGGCGCGTTTCACTGACGCTTCACCTTTTCTCTCTGTGTGTGTGAGAGATAAATGAAAGATAATCCCGCCAGGACAGTGCGCACAGAGAAAGAGGGAAGGATGGAGAGAGAGCAGGAGTCTGCAGCAGTCCTCATTAAAATTCCTTGTCCGTACACTCAACACTGAAAACCCTCCTGTAGTGGGTGGCACCGGCGTCCTGCGCGCCTTGATTGCGCACCAGGATTCATCCAGCGCTCACGGACCAGTGTGGCCGTGGATCATCACGCTGCCTGTGTGGCGGAGTTTCCTTCACTCCCTCCTCCTTTCTGATATTTAACCACATCGAGGCTGAGAAACAGAAACAGCGGAGAAGTGAAGTGAGTCCAAGAGGTCCAGCAAAGGGTGGCGCCCTGCGCATCTCATCCAGTGCCTGGACACGCGCTGTGACGCTTTTCCACGGGCAGTTGGGGGGGGACCCACAGTCAGTCACAATCCTGCTCCTGCTGCTGGGGCTCCACTGGCTTCTTGTTGCGGCTCATGGTGGTGACATTCCTCGGTGTGGACTGGAAACATGTGCGAGTGGATGGTGTGAAGTGTGACACGGCTGCTCTCAGCTTCTCTCGGATACGACAAGTACCCGACGTTACGACGCACCTTGTGAAATATAGGTAAGAACATACTGTATATATTTTTTATTTCTGCCTCCTCATCCTCTGTGTCTCTGCTGTGTTTTAGCCTTTTAACACTCCAGCATCCAATTTCTCTAAAATCCGGGTTTCCAAGGCAATCGCGGACAAAAGCGTCACATCTATGTCAGTGCTGCATCTAACAACACTGCAACACATCACAAATCATACTGTTTATGAGCTCACAGCATGACAAGTGCATTTCCCTAATGTCAAGCCAGGGGAATGTCTTCATCAGAAGTTGAGCTGCTGTTTCTCAGCTCTTTGAAACATCATTAGAAAGTCACTTTTCCCTGGAAATGACTATTTTCAAGGCCACTTTCCATGTTGGGTTCAATATAGTGTCATTGGTGATTCAATGACACTATATCTGTTTCAATAGACTTTGGTGAAACTTTATTCTAAAGCAAAGGCGTTGAAACAGGACTGGCATGGCATGGCCCCAAAAACTGCTGAGTATTAAGCTGTTTTCAGAACAATACTGACGTCTGATTAATTTATAATAGTCCAAAGAAGCTAAATGTTGAACATGATAAAACAAAATAAAACTTGAACATGAATTTCTCATGCAAGCACATCACACAGATCTTTAGATTTTCTGAATTTCACAGACCTTTATATCTGATCCAGAAAACCCCAATGCTTGTCAATTACACAACACAAAGACATTTTCTCAGAGATTAGAAATCCAATTTTACACATACTGTAAAATACTTATTAGGAATTCAACATCACATCTCTTTACAGGGCAGTTTTCCTCTTATTAACTAAGTGTTCATGGTGAATCCAGGTCATCTCTACAGGCCTTTTCCAAGGTTGAGCCTGCATGTTCAATCAATAGTAGTTCTGCAAATGCCTTCAGTCAGTTATTTACACAAAAAGGGTTTAAATTCCGTTACATAAGAACATTCCTTTTCACAAAAAGGAATGTCAGAGATAACAAATGCAGTGTTAATGCAGATTTTACACCATTCACTCCAAACTTCTTTGAATAGTGGCTCCATTTCCTTTAATATTATTCTTGATACCTTTTAAATGCTGTTACTTAATGCCATAACATGTTCATTTAGGATCCACTCTTTCCACAGCCATCCCAATATTAAGATTAATTTGTTTCAGCTTGTATGGAGTTATGTGTGCTTAGTATGAAAACCTTCAAACCTGTTAAATGAAATGCAAATGCAACAGCTTGTATCTCCTGCATGTCTTTAATGCACAATATGTAAATGTTTTGTCTGTTGCTTCTAATTTTGGGGTGACAGTGTGGTGTAGTTTGATGGAGGGGCCCCCCCAAGACTATTATGCCCGGAGACCACAAACTCTCTTGAAACATGTCTGTTCTCAGGATGATGTATGGCAAAGAGTTTGCTGTCATCTCAGTGTATTTACAGCAGTGGTTTTCCAAAAATAAAAACTTTGCAGTGAAGAGAGAGAGAGAGAGAGAGAGAGAGAGAGAGAGAGAGTCATCAATCTTGAATGTCTCAGCCTTGAGTGGACTTCAAGTGCGTTATTCCTTAGGCAACATGGCAGCAACAAAGCAGATAATAAGAGAAGCTCTTTTAAACGTGGAGGCCACCGTGAACAAGCTGCCGTCACCAAGGGCCTCATTTAAATGTGATGCTGCAGCTTTGTTTTCACAAACAGTGGCATCGTATAGAGCAGTTTAGAGTGAGTTCTGATTGAACCTGGTGGTCACTCTGACCATTGTGACAGGAATGTTTGGCTGTGTTTTCTCCACAGAAATCCCCCGCTCCTTTGTTCTGGGGGACAATCATTCAGTGCCATGTGTGCAGAGGTGGGGGGAGGGGGCGGGGTCAGTGTGTGTGCGTGTGTTGGTGGGGGGGGGGGCATTGACATATGTAGCTGACAGCTTCCTCGGGATGAGCTCACATGCTGTGATACCATGAATGGGTATTAGTTAACATATGAGCAAAGCACTTAACACTAATGAGGACATGGACGATTTGTACATACACACACACAAAGCACACAAATGTGTATATATACCCAGAGAGATATCATGCAATGGTATGGCTGCAATAATTTATTGATAATTTATTATCTTTTTTGATAATTTGATTTGTTTTTATTAAGAAAAGCTCTCAGATTTTTGTTTTTTAGTTTCTCTGGTCCATATAACAAACAACTTAGGGTTGCACAATATTATTTGCACAATATCGGTAGTGGACTATATTATTGGGGATACACACAAAAATGTACATCTACATCTTCTGTGACATGATTATGTTAATTTCACTACAGGTGAGACCAAATGACCTCTGTATTTAGCTAGGTGCAGGCAAAAAACGTAAGTGTATTGGTATTGGTTACTAGCCCATGCACTCCCAATTTATCAGAGTATTGTGGAGTATTGTCTATTGGCAAGAAGTCCAGTACTGTGTAACAAAACAAGACACATAGATCAACATTTTTCATCACACAGCAGAACAATTCATTGAGAAAATAATTACTGATGAAAATAATCATCGGTTTCAGCCCTACAGTACTTTGTACATAACTTTGGTGCTTCACAAATTTACCACCTTATTGTATTTACTAATTAATGCCAAATAATCATGTTATGCACAAACATTTCACTGGATTTAACTTGTTTTCATGGCATGGTGGCCTGTTTATGGTATATGTCAAATAATCAAATCAAAGCTTTGATCTGCATGATGGTGGCTGTTAGAGAAGGTTGGTGCATCATCTGCATTAAAAAGTCATCGTAAGGAGAAGATGGCTGTAAAAGTTTCATGGCAGTGCCTGCAGTACATATGGAGGCATTCATGAAAATATACAAATGTCAACCTGAAGGTTACACTGGAGGAAAAAGTCACTGACTCACTGAAGATAGAGGGGTGGACGAAATATCATTGCAATCTTGTTTCACCAGGAGAAAGTCAAGGAATTAACCAATATCAGCTGTTGGGATGTTGAAAATGCTATTTTTTAAGATGCATCGTGAAGCAGACACAGACAATTCTGCTCATAAACAGTCATATAATGTTACTTGTTGGTTTCTGTAGATGCTAGAAGCTGCAGAAGCATTAGTTTTGTTTTGGGGATCATGCATTTTTAATTTCATTTGTAAAGATTTGTTAAAATTTATCTTCAAGTATTATTCATTTACATTTATCTGCTGCTTGTATTGAATGATGAAAAAAGTAACCGCATCATGGAATTAAATCAAAATGTGAGACCTACAGTAAAATCACCACAGCCCTAATAATTTAGATACAAATGTTTCATGATAATCTTTTTTTTTTTTTGTTGTTGAGGCATTTAAAAGAAAGATACAAATGTCAATGTGAAGGTTGCACTAGATTCACAGAAAAGGTTTTGCTGAAGTCATTAGGATTCATCTTCTGGAAACATTAAATGTCTGGATAAAATATATTTGCAGTCTGTTCAAAATCTTAATTTCCTGTAAAACCACAAATGCCAACTTTATGGTGGCACAAGGATAAAGTCAGATTAAGACAACGTCAATAGGACTCACCCTCTGGACAGGGGATCGAATAATTGTTAAAATGTTCCCTGCTCACAGGCTAGTGCTTCTTAACCATGCAACTAACAGTTGCAACTTGTCACTGATCAATAATTTGATCTTAAGTTTAATTATTAAAGAAAATAAGGTTTCACAGGCTGCATGGGAAGCAATTGTCATATGTTAATTAAGGAAAACTTGCCAAAAACTTCATGTCCCCTCATGAAGACAAGGCAGACTAAATGACTAAATGGATAGATGGAGAGCAAGTGTGTGTCAGCCAGTCATTTTAACACCTGGTGTGATATCTACTTTCAACACTGGGAGCAATTTTCACAGGACAGTGGCTGAACAATCTCTGCAGCTGCTCTGTTATCACTGATGTCAGGAAAAGTCTGCGTTAACCCTGAAAAACACTTGGAAAATATTAGGTTTCCCAACCAGAGTGAAAGCCCTCCCTTAAACAAACTTATCAGGGAAGTTTCAGGAAAAGGGAAAGTCTGGTCTCGGCTTCTTGGAATAGACAGGGTGACTGAGCTGCTGGGAAAGTTTTGGGGAATGTGACTTCAATATTGTGAGCTAGTTTTCATATTTGTATGTATAAAATCAACCGTCATGAGAGAGGCACATGAGGAGGAATGCAACACATTATGTGCTCAGGATGGACTTTGCACCTTCATCCAGCCTGACTAAACACCAAGTGGCCAAAACAGGATTTTACCAAAGCTTTATTTCCTGTGCACTCTAAATGCCATATAATAGCATTAACAAAGACCCTCAGCTGTTTTCGAGATGACTTTCATTTCAGCTCGTACACAGGAACCACGGGGGAACGGGGAGGAGTTCCTGTGTTCAGCCAGTGAGAAAAATATAAATTTCCCCCCTTTTCCCACTTATGATCTTATCACCTAAAGAGTGTTCCTATAAAGAGTGTTCCTGTGAGACCAGGAGAAGTTTGGAGAGCGTCCAAAAATGGATGAAAAAGATGGCTTTCTAGTAAGGTCTCAACATTTTACTGTACACAGTAAAATGTACAGTTAATTCAGTTTTAGCTTAACTATGCTGTTCAGTTTGACTACTAACTATGACCCAGTGTTCATTAAGTACTAATAAGTAATCGATTTTCCGTCTGTTACCTCCGTCACTACCCTAGATACTTGCCATGCACCTTTTGCGTTGGTATGGACGTTTACATAATACTTCCTTTAGAGGGCAGTGCCAAGTAACAAGTTCCAGGCGTCAACAAAGATAGGGACGAATAAAATGGGTAATTTTTTTTGTGATTGTGTGGTTTTTTTGGCGGTGGAATGTAAAATCGCTAAATGTCTTGCATATAGTATTTGACCTAATTTTGGCCTTATGGCAGGTTCCAGTTTAGCTTGGGACTTTGTGTTGCATGTCCAGACTCCCAGAAAATATTCTGTTTAAGCTGACAGATCATAAATTGGTTTTCCTCACCATTCCAACAAATGTACTGGCCTGGATTCTGCCATGTTATTGTCACTGTTGTCTTCTTCTTCTGTGTACTGGCTTCTTGAATTTGACTCTGAATTTGAATGGTCTGACTGAACATATACATGCAGTAATTATCTGGGTGTGTTAGTCCATCTTTGAGAAATTCAGTGTAGTACCATTTCAGTTGGACTCAAATGTTTACATGTTTTTTTTAATATTATAAATCCAGTTTTAGTCAGATTAAGGGCCTGTACATGAGAAAATCATATTTTTGGAGAACTGCTCCCAAAACATCACCCTTGGGTTTTCATGTATGCAATCAATATGCCTCACCTCTTGCATTTGCTGTCGCCATCTTTTTTCATGTTCTTCTTGTGTTTGTACACAGCACTAGGGTGGGAATCACAGGGTACTTCACAATACGATACAATATGCAATACATGATCCACGATACCAATAATATCACAATACATCGAGTCTGCGATAATCAATACATTGCAAGAAAATCACGTAGCGCTACATGACAATATTTATCTAACCGAGGAAAAACAAAACGTCTGTGAAAAGTTGAAATTGCAGGTTTTTTTGTTTAGTCACAACATAGAGAACAAAGTACGTAAAGTCTATGTATCAAATGTGGATGGGGCATCTTTTAACGTAGCTTTCTCCGCCATTATCCCGCCGTGAGCTCCCTCTTCTTTGGTCAGGTAACTTCCACCCAACTTCCCTTATTCATTTGAGCAGCGCTGCTGTGAGAAGACATGAAGTAGTGACGCCTATCTGAAACTTGCAGGAACTGTTTTCGTCAGAGAACGTTAATTTGTTAATTAAAATATCGGTATTTGCCCTGGTGTATCAAGTATTATATTGTACAAGAAAAATCGATATTTTGACCCAAATCTACACACTATGCAAGATTTATCCCTCTCCGTTTTTAGTGTATGTCCTAATAGTGACACGGTACCTCTTTTTTTTTTTTAAACAATGCTGTGTTCAGTTTCGGGGAAGTTCTGTTTTCATGGGGATTAAGCCAAACGCAATTTGTTTTTCTTCTAATGTCAAGTATGTACTGACTGTTTGCCCACTGGGGATATCAGAGTGAATAATACCATGTGTTGCCTCAGGTAAACAAAAGAGCAGATTTGTTAGGGGAAGCAGAGAGTTCACCTGCTCTTACTGATATTGTGGAGGTCACAGGAAAGGCAGATAGAGGAAGAAGAAGAGGTGAAGGGGGGGGGGGGGGGTTGATGGTAATGAATAACCAACCATTATGTTGATTAAAGGGGGTAATGGGCACAGGGAGATAAGAGTGTGGTGATCGTCCGAGCACGAGGTGTTTACAAGGGGAATTCCTCACATTCCTCAGCTTCAGCCATGCCACTCCAAATCTGCACCTCCACCCACTGATGGTCACTGTCTTTGCCAAGAGGGTCTTAAGGAGCAACAAAGTGCCCAAAAAGGGCCTTTGAACCAAAGACATGCAGTAGATGTCTTACGTACTATAAGCTGATTCGTGAGTGTTTTTTTGGTGCATTTGAGACAGCTAATTTAATGTGCCACTTTGCTGTGCTTGTAATCCATTCAGAGGCTTGTTTTTAGAGTTAAATAGAATATTTTTAGGATTTTTGTTTACAGCTTGACTCTATAGTTTTCCCACATCAATCAATTGCGATTGTTGTTGACCTTTTTGTAATGAACATATAGTACCTTGATAACCTTCTGGTTTTAGCACTGGAAAAGTTGATGCTCCATTGATCGGCTCACCACTCTGTTCTAAAATTCCCCTCTGCTGTTTGCAATTCATTGATGTTCACATATTCATTTTTCATAACTTTTTCTCTAGTTTTAGCATAAGTTTGTGGTTTTTAATGAGATTATTGGGGAAATTAGTAGTACTCTCATTGGGTAAAGAATTATTTTTTTCAAATCCTTTTAATGTATCATCTTCAAACAGTCTGATATAATTTTTGAACAGTATTTAGGGATTGCATATTGCATACATAAGCATGCATTTAGCTCAGACCTCTGGTATAACTTTAGCTTCATGGAGCTGCAAGTGTCATTAATCTTAGTCTATTTTACAGTATTATATAATGAAGATTTATTCAGTAGAAAACAGTATGTTCTTCAGCTTAAAATTCAACAAAGAACTGCTCTGTGGTAAAATATTTAACCTGATTATGTCAAGTTACAGGATGATCCCCCCATACTTCATCATAATTCCTTATATAGTATAGTATGAAGCATGAAGGTTCTACATCGCTACCTATGAGGTAACAGCAAGACTGCAGGTAACAGCTTCTAGCAGTAATATTTTGCAATCAGATAGTAAATCAACTTAAATATGTGTTGTTATTTCAAGATTTTTCTTACTAAATGCTCCATAGTTAAGGCTCAAAAACTCTGGTGCCTTTTGTGAGAGAAATCACAAGGCTGGGCTTAACTCTTGTCTTTATCCATCTATGCAGGTTTTTATGCTGTTTTTTTCCCACCTCTCAGACCTTTAAGCTTGACAGTTAATTGTTGTACAACCAATATTATTTTAATTTAACAGAATTTAAAAACGATACAGTTGAAAGATACAGTTTCAATTCTAAGGTGAGATTTCTGTTGGTGTCTAAATGTGAAAAGTGAATAAGCAGCCTCAGGACACAGAGACTTTTTGTGTTAGGATCAATCAGCACACTTTCTTTTTAAATGCAGCGCAGATGACTGGGTCTAATAGGATTATGAGAAGGTCTGGTGGGAGGAGAAGTCGTCCCCTGGAGCTGCACTGGGGTCATGTGATGGAGAGGGACAATAGGAGCAGGTGTCAGCCCGATGATTATGAGGTCTGAGGCTCCGTTCACCTGTGAATGAGGATCACTCACAACCTCTAATGGATGGTTGGTTGTGGCGCTGGTGAACAGAAAAGCAAATCATCACCATCTTGCAGTAGTATATGAAATCATAAGAGAAGAGAAAGTCTGGTTTCCTTGGCAACTTCTACTATCTGGATATTTGTTATATCAGCTATGAACTTAACGGCACAGTAAAGATTGTATATATGCCCTTTATGTTTTAGCATATAGTAACTTAAAACTGTAATCATAACATTTAAAAATAACTGTACCTATTGCATTTAAATCATTGTCAAATGAGTTAAGACAATGCCGAATAAATCTGTCAGCGCCACACAACTCCCTCTGGATTTCTATCTATAGTAGTATTTAGACCCTCATGTTGCCGAAACATTCCTGCTCTGCCCACAGGAAATGATCCATTTTATATTAAGACAGACAGAGGCAACGCTAGTTAAGTAAGAAGACAGAGACAACAAATAAACTACCCATTATAATGTTTGTATAAGTCTGTAAGCGCTTTAGAATAAACAATGGTTTTTGTATCCTTAGAATAAGCCTTTTATATGAAGTTTTTTGCTTTGCAAAGAAAGAAATGACATGTATCCACCAGCTGCGCTTAGGAAAGTGGAGCAGTCCTCCGTTTGTTAAAGTCTACACTTTTGCTATTACATATCACTAATTCTTTCATGCTGGACCTTTAAAACCAAACATTTTCTACTGGCCAAGTTCATCCGATTGAGGCTGCAGATTCCAGTGGCACCATGTGCTGGGGAGGAGTCCCTTTCCCATGGTAGGGCTTATTATTGCACTCCTATGTCACTGTCTCTGACTAATTGTTGTGGTGTATTAGGGTAGGGTAAGAACTTCTCCCCTATCTCGTTTAAAATGCTTGGTCATCTTTACTCCACTCCCTAAATCAAATCCTTTCCTTTCTTCAATACTCAAACACACACCCTGGGTATTTGTAATCACCTAAAAGCTCATGCCAGCATTTGATTTTGGGCCTCACACTACCCTAGTTTAGGCGGCTTGAGTCTCAGTTGTGAAATGAAAGGAAATCTAGCACTCTTGACTCTTTAAAACCATTGTTTTTATCTGTTTTTCCTCTCCGTGCCCTGCCGTTGCTGCATATGGCTCATTTCATGGCTGCTGGAGACTCAGATTGATGGTTTGAGGAGCAGCTGGGCTGAGGCTCCTTGTGTACAGTGCAGGAGGCAAGTCCTCAGCAAGGTCACATAAGGTAAACAAACATATAGGAAATGGGTTAGGGTTAGGGTCTGGAGAATTTGCCGGGATGCAACAATAATGCTTTGTGTCAAAAATACTTACTTACATAATAAAAAAGGCCATTACAGGTACATTTTTAAAGGAGCTCTAATGCCTATTTCCCACTGAAATTGGCTGGTATTACCTGTTTATTTGTTTTTTAAATCAGGTGAACCCAGTAACAAAAAGGTTATTAACACCATTTCCATTCCCAGTGGTCTGTCACCTGTGGTTACCCATGCATGAATTTTGACAAAATAGACAAAGCAAGTTAGAGGGAGAAAAAAAAAAGAACAACATTATGGGCTTCCCGTGTGCTCTTGTCCATACCTCTGCTGATACACTTTTGTTCTAGTTTCAATTTTGAAAGATTTTGGATTAGGACTGGATAAGTACTTTATAAAGTCAAATGCACAGTACTGAAAATTAAGCAGATGAAGAGGAAATTAATACATTCACCCAATTTTTTTGTTCCCACTCACATCATTTGGAGCCAAAGACAATAAACTGATTTGACACGGGAGGAAATGCAGATTAAACACATTCCCACTGGTCAAATAAACAGTTTAAACATGAGTTTAAACTGGTTTTTGTCCAGTGGGAATTAGGAATTAGACAACATGACAACTATTGTGCAAACTAGCAGCCAGGTAATACAGAATGTGTTTTGTGATGTCTTTCTTGCCAGAGGTGACGTGCTGGCATTTCATTGTGATCACTGTATTAACCACCTCAGAGAGAAACTGTCTGTGCTTGTCACCTTCAGTTGTGGAGCAGCTTTATATGGTTTTGCTTTCATTTTCCTCCTCTGTCTCGGGCTCCAGTCTAAGTGATCTGTGCCTCCAGGGGCTCCAGAAAGCTGTGTAGTAATCTGAGACATTAATACTGAATAAAATGGAGTGAGTTGTCAAACGCATGCACAAATTAATATCCTTCCACAAAGCAGCATCTGTGTACAAACGTGTTAAGGAACACAGTGGGGATTTGTGTGTTGGTTTGTTTGTGTGTGGTTCTGGTAATAGTGGCAGAGATGGTGGTTTGTGGCAGTTCCTGTATGTCACCATGGAGACAGTGGCACTATCATGTAGGGAGGACACTGTAGGACTAGCAACATGGCAACAACAAGGTCTAAGCAGACAACAATTGGACAGATGTTTTGTTTCCTCTTACGTGTGTCCTTTGCACTGGTTCTGGCCCAAACCCACTAAACCAAAAGATGTGAACGACAGGCGGCATGAGCCCAATGCTGCTGTAGCTGCTGGAATGACTCCTTTCTCACTCCCTCCTCCCTCCCTGAAGAGGACACCGTCCTCTGAGGAGAAGAGATGACTTGACGTTTTGGGTTCGTCGGGAGCTGCAAATAATTTGACACACTGGTCACTGTGCCGGCTGTTTGTGCTGCAGTGACTGTGGTATACAGTATGTCAAACATGCTGTAGAAACTGCAGTGTTTTCACAACACTGTATACAATATTCTATATCTTTTTTTTTCACAAATAGTTGCATTCAAGTCTCAGGCCCATAACTGTAATATACAGTATGATTCTTGATGGTTATGCGGTGACACCATGGGATTAACAACAACAATAACCATTTATGTCCCAGAGGTTCTTTAAAAATGAACATTTGGGGCTGCTAACATGTTTTGAGCAGCTGTCTTTCAGAAATGTGACAGATTAGGAGCATCTGTCTCTTTACAAAATACCTTTTTAGTGTTTTCATTAAATCACAGGCAGTGCATTGTGTACTGCAATAAATCAATTAGCAGACTTTTTTGTCAATGTGAGGTATTTTTATTATCACACAAGAATTAATGATGAAAAGATTGTATTTAAAGTTTAGTGTTTGTCAGCAAATTGATGGGATTATCTGTTCAGTTGCTCTTTTCTTTTCATTTCTTGTAGGTACAGCTGATGTACATTGGTGCCTCGAGGCCACAATTGTATTATTACCAATGGCCCTGAATTAAATCTACTTCTTCTGCCTTTATTTGGGTTTAAATTTGTTATTTCAGTTTGAATTCTGTCCATGACTCTGTGACAATAATATCAAATTATTGTAGACTTAATTCTAATTAAAGTGTGATAAGTTTAAAATGTTAAGCTTTTGTTCTTTTCTTCACCCAAGAAATGGGAAAACAGTGGGTGCAGAGTAAACAGACTACATCTAAAAATGAAAATGATTGTTGTGATTGTTTTGTGTCATGTGCAGTAAACATGATTTGTTGTAGGTGAGCTGCAACTTGCAAAACCACAAGAATGTCCCTTAAAACCGTAGTGTATCCATAGAATACACAAGTCATCTGTCCTGCAGAAAGTGTCACCACAGCATCTCTTAAAATAATGTTAGTGAGGCTTGGCCAGGCTCCTCTGCTTTTCTTTTCTGTTTGACTAATAACAGCACCAGAGTGGTGGAGGGAGAGACAGAGACCTGCATGTATTCAACCAGCTCTGTCTCCCCACAGGGACCAGCCTTTTGACATTTAACCATGATAGGTGTAAACAGGCCGTTGGAATGCCTTTGACATTCATTTTGTATGGCACACTTTTGTTTTCACTGGGAAGGTTTTGTCTCTTCACGCTTCTAAAAGTCGGGTCACCATTTTGGACCACCGGGTCACCATTTTGGACCACCGAGTCCTGAAAGGAGTCCTGAAAGCTACATACTAGAAACTATATTTCTCTCTTACTCTTATTCTTCTATATGAAATTTCAATACATAAACTGTCATATTTTTAGAGAAACCCAGACAATATTAATCCAAACCTCTTCTTTATTTGGGAATAGTGTCCATTGACTTTTCTAATCAATTCAAGGAATGATGGCAATGAAAATCATAAAAAAAACTTTGAAAATGTTTATATAAATAATTAAATCCACACCTTTCTGAAGCCACACTGTGTCGACATACATGAAATGTTTTGACATGAGTTAACATCTGCTGTTTTCTGCTTCTCACGCAGAGAATGTCACATTTTCTTGTGCAGTTTTAGGGTTAAGTAACTGCTGTTTGCATAAAACAAGGCATTTTGAAGGCACTGTCTTTGACTCTGGGTCTCTTAATCTGTGAGTATCATTAAAGCAAACACCGTGTTTCCATTACAGGTTCAGTAGTAGGCTATTCACAGGGATAAAAATGAGTTTAATGTGTTCTGACCTTCACTACTGCTTTTCTAACTGTAAACCCAGTAAATTTTGGATTTTGATGTTTTAACAACGACTGTAAACCAGCATCAGCATCATCAAAGCAGCAAACCCCTGCTACTGTCAGTGAATACAATTACATGCATATTTAAAGCAGATTTTATTCAGACTAAGACAATAATTTGGTTTTCTTAATGTATTGTAAACACAGTCCAACCAAATTGACATAGTCTTAGTCAGACTAACATACCTGGATCATGTGATTCACAGTCCAATTACTTCTGCATGTATACGCTTTGTCAGACTGGAGTCAGACTTGGCGCTGTGTGCACCAAAATTTTCTCGCAATTCTTTGACCCAGAAGTAGAAAGAGATAACATATAAACTGCAGTACGGTTACCGGAAAAGAACTAACAACACAGTGGCTTTGGCTACAGTGAAAGCTATGGAGAGGGCCTTCTTTTGGACAGACGACGAGACTAGATTTATCCATCGCACTGTTTGCTGTTTGTATTTTCTGTGATGTAAAGGTCAACAGGAAACTGATTCAATATGCATTAGGTTAAAGAGAGATACCGCGCCACATATGGAGATGGAGTCAGACATACAAGGCCAATAAACTGATTTTCCCCTCTAGATGTTCTCAGGCTCTGTGAGTTGTCCGATTACCTTTCTTAGTCAGACTACGGCCTTAGCTCAATTAAACTGTGCATGTACGTTAATGTACTGACAGAAATTTTGACTTAAAATGCATGTTAAAAACTCTGTATTGCAACAGTTATCTCTGATCTAGTGTTTGGTCAGTGACAGGGGTCGCAGCAGTCTCTGGGTTTTTTTCCAGACTTTTTTCCAGTATCGCACAACACTCTATCCAATCATAGCAAAGCAAAGCACCACACCCACAACGCAGTGTGAAGAATGAGTAGCATTTCTGTTCAAGCCTCCATCACAGTGTACCTACGAGTGCAGCATCATGGAGGCGTATAGTGGAAAACACCTCACCAAGACACCTTTCATTGCATCATTATTTACAGAGAAGAAGAGTCAGAACAAGAGGCCAGTGCATCATCTGTATATCATCACTTCATCATAAGACAGTGTGAAGCTTACCAAACAAATCACCCACAAGCATGAGCTCCATCTCCAGTCTACCATGTTGCTGAACCACCACTTCATCCATAATATTAAACACCGCTGACTCTCCCTCAGTCTGTGTTTGTATGATTGTGTATGTGGTGTCACCAATCTCATCCACATCAAGTCGAGTATGGCTGGTTCATCTGCTATTTACCTATTCATTAATTCAGCCATGAGTGATGGCACAGGCAAACAAACGCTCTCCATCCACGGATTATTAACAATCTCTTGGTGAGACATTTTTCTCCTGGAAAAAAATTAAATGATATACTCACACACACACACACTCATACACTCGTCCCCTGAGATGCTGCTGGTGGGCGTCCTGGGATTGTGTGGGTAATTAGTATGCTGAGAAGTTGCTCTGATTGCTTCATCATCTCTTCGATAGGCGTCTGTGCAAGATATTTGATGGATGTTGCATATTTGAGAGTAATCCATGCTAAAGCTATTTACATATGCCCCTTTCTGTCATCTGATGTTGAGGCTCCTTAATAATATTAAACTCTGCTCTTTTTTCTTCACACCTATAGGATCATATTACCCCATTTTCTCTTGGGGGAGAAAAAAAAACAGTTTAAACTCAGGTTTTATTTTTTTTTTTGTGACCAGTGGGGATGTGTTTAATAAGTATTTATTGCTGAGTCAAATGACTCTGTAATGCATACATGTTTTATCAGCTTTGGTTCAGATAAGCAATAGTTGAACGTGAGACCCAGGACATGCTAATTTCTTGTTTATCTGCTTAATTGCTGGTAGCGATGCAAATTATTGCATCATTTCTGACACTTTAACATGCATTCATGTTCTGGCCATTACCATAGCCAGTCATGAATGTGTGAGATGAACCTTACTTTTCAATTTTTTTTTCAATTTTTACACCCAGGTTCAAAACTTAGCAGCTATACCCACTCGTTTTAACATCTATACTCACTAATTTTAGCAGCTATACTCGCTAATTTTAGTACCTATACTCACTAATTTTAGCAGCTATACCCATTCATTTTAACATCTATACGCACTAATTTTAGCAGCTATAATCGCTAATTTTAGCAGATATATCCACAAATTTCTTTGCAGCTGTACTCACTAATTTTAGCAGCTATACTCGCTAATTTTAGCAGATATATCCACAAATTTCTTTGCAGCTGTACTCACTAATTTTAGCAGCCATACTCGCTAATTTTAGTACCTATACTCACTAATTTTAGCAGCTATACCCATTCATTTTAACATCTATACTCACTAATTTTAGCAGCTATACTCGCTAATTTTAGCAGATATATCCACAAATTTCTTTGCAGCTGTACTCACTAATTTTAGTGGGTATACTGCTAATTTTAATGTGAATCTTTTCTTAAGACCAATCCCTCAATATCTTCACTATAAACACGTACAGTAAATCCTGTCCTAGCTTGTGAGCTGCTCCCATTAAGGAGTGTTATGTGTCAAAGAGAGGTTTCTAAATCAGCAGAGCTCAGAACCATCAACTTCAGAAATGAAATGGAGTAAGTGGTTTGTTTTTCTCAAAGTGGTTCAGGCCGATGCTGCAAGCAGGTCGGCAATTATCAGTCTCACAGTCTGTGGCTCAGTGTCTCAGAAGAGATTTGTTTTTCTGCACGCTGCAAGACATTTGTGGCTATTTCACAATACCAGTTTCAGTTATTGACAGCAGTTGTTGGCCTCAGGAGTATAGTGAACATTATTGTATATATCTCACTGTGTTGAAACAGCACTGTGGGTTTTTATGGATAAAGATGAGAAAATTGTTTGACACTAATCTTGAAGTCAACAAATTACAGAGGGTGAATATAGTAAATGGTTGAACTCAAATAGGGAAAATCAAGTGTAAACAAACAACTCTGAACTTTATCCTCTATATGATGAAAAGTACTATAAATAGACTTGTCATTGTAGAACTTTCCGGCAGTTAGGTAAAAATCTGGACAGTCATCAATGGGAAATTATCTTCAATGATGCTGCCATTTTGGAAAATCTTTCAGAAACCTTATAATCTAAATTTTTTTGAATATGACATGAGAGTGGCACTAAATGTACTCGTGTCTAAAACACGGTTGAAGGCATCACTGACATTTTGATTGAGCTATAGCTTCATTACCTCGTTTTACTGATTTTAGCCTTTTAAATTGGCAGCTTTTCCTCTGCTATGATTTACATTTTACTATTTGACGAATGATACATCCATAATCATGATTGTTAGTGCAAATAATTGTAAGTTGTAACTTAGAGGAAATTTATTTTACAACAAACCTCTTGCACAGCACAAAACAAAATGTTGGATTATGAAGTTAAATAAAAAATTTATAATTAAGTAGAATGTTGGTTATCTCAGAGAGGATTTCTTGTCTGCTTTATTACAGACATGCACCATTTTTCAAATCCAGCCACTTGCTGTTTGTTATTTGTTGTTTTTCTGACAACACTACCTGCTCTACAGTACTTATCCAAATAATATGATACCATTACCCTTCCAGCTCTTCCTTCAGAAGAATCACACTTTTAAATGTCAACCCCGTCAAGTCTCCAGTGCTGCCGTCATATTTTGTGTCAGTTTCAGGTAAACATCAGTCCCAGAGCTGCAGGTAGCACTGGCTCAAGTCATTTCAGGAATGTTTGTTGCCATTTTCTTTATATTAAGCTTTACACGTCCACCTCCTAACCAAGTATGTTAGGATTCTGTCAAAAAGAAAGGTCACCCCTGTCCACACATCAGTCTTCAAGCTCCTTCACTCATAGACTGAATCAGCTGCAGTGCTTCAGTTAAAAAATATATCTGGGTGTGTGTGTGTTACACCACATTTAATTGCCTTATTAGGACATAAGTGTTCATCATTGAGTAACCACTCCAGCTTAAGGTAATTAGTCCATCTTTTGTTTTTGTGTTGTCCATCTTCCTTCAATAGGTTGAGGCAGATGACCGCACATCTTTGAGTCTGGTTCTGTCAGAGATTTCTTCCTGTTAAAAGGGAGTTTTTTCTCTCCACTGATGCCTAGTGCTTGCTCATTGCGTGAACTGTTGGGTTTCTTTTCTCTCTGTAATATTGTAAAGGTTTTGGCCTTACTGTATGTGGTGATTTGGCGCTGTACAAATAAAATTGAATTGAATTGAATATTCTGAATCACACGGCAAGTGCTTGACTGAAACCTTGTACATCTGCATACAGACATTCAGGCAGACTCTCAGGACTAGCAGCTCTTGAAGTTAATCCGTCTCACTAATAGCGGGGGTTGAAGCAGAAGGAGGGAGGAGGGGAGGGGAGAGGAGAACAATACAACATCTCTCCTCTCGGCTACTCCACTTGCTCTCCGGCTCTGACCACATGGTCAGTGCCTGGCGGGAACTCTCTGGACCTTGGACGTTCAGTCAGGATGTTGCTCCTCTTGTTCACTCGTCCCAGCTGGCTCCCAGCAGTTGCTGCCGCACCACTTAAGGAAGCGAGGTACAATACACTCCCTCCCTCAAAAACACGTCCTCCCCGCTGATTTTCGTTCCTGCCATTGTCACCAAACGAGAGGCTACGTCAAGGGGTAAAATTAGGGATATGTGTGTAGAGTAAAGGAACTTCCTGGAGTTGTCCTCTTTGCCTCACAGAGTTATGCACTTTACTACTTGTTTGCAGCCCAACTGACACAGGAAGTGTAGAGACACCCTGGAGTCCATATATATTTCCTCCTCAATTGCAAATGCCTGCATACAGAATCAATGTGTTTACCTCATGGACATTCCTGGGACATTGTTACCTTTCCTTCTGCAGACATAGCACTTGTGTGGATCATACATGCCTTCACTAAGATCACAGGAAAGGGTACATTCCTTTGTCCATTGTTACATATTTTGTATCCTTACGTTTTGAAATTCACACAACAGCATTGTTTTCACCAAAATAGTTGTCTGATTTAATGTTTTCCTTCCTTCTTTAATGGAATTAGGTTTTAACTCAGCATATTTTATTTCCGAGCATTTCTGTAGAACTGTCTGAATGTAGCTGACCCTGATTCATGTCCAGACCATGAACCCAAATTTGGATTTGACTCTATAATTTCATCCTTTCTTTCATTAGTAATAATAACATTTACATGTATCTATTCAGACATTAAAATGCTCTGATAAAACTCAACCCGCAGTTTGTTTTTGGCCTCACCCCCTCATTGTTTTGAAAAAAGCTCACTGTCCCACCCTGTTACTTCTGTTACTTCTGTTATGTCGATTTAAAGGGATCAAACTTGTTTATAGTATTATGCCCTGTATGTTGGTGGCAAACCATAGGCATCTTATTGCATTAAATCTAAGAGATGAGGGCTTGGCTCATGCCCAGAGTGTACATCCTTTGGTTTGTAGGTTGCATATTTAATCTCTCACCCTCAAGGCAAAGAAAATTGCTATTTATATGCATTGTTAGATGAAATGAATCATTTACATCTTAAGGGTTGAGGTTAAGCTTAAAAAGATGGTACATGTCTTTCCCATTGCTTGTAGAGGAGTTTGCTTTTCAACCAACAACAAACATTGTAGATGCTGGAAGTCTGACACTATAGAAGAAAAGTTAATTGAAATAAAATGGTTACACTATGAATTCTTTCATTTCTTTCAAACTCAGTGGCACATGAAGAAAATTTAGATCAATTGCAGTCACCACCAAAATATTAACATTTGATTTTTTTCAATAGTTAAAATATTATTTCATGTTACAACAGTGCTAGTAGAGCTTTGCCTCTCTCTTCTATTGATAGCGGACATGTCTGTACTGGGGTGGGATTTGCCAGAGATGCCATGATACGATATTATCATGATATTTTGGTCACTATATGATGATATCACAATATTGCTATATGGGATCTGGGATCTCTCTGGCAGCACGTCTCCATCATTCGTGTTTATTTTGGACCAAAAATCTTGCGAGAGTCATCTAGTGGACTGAAACATCAATTGATGTTTTTATTTTAATTCACAAAAAGGGAATGTTTATTTGCAACATCAGTTAAAAATATATATGTTAAAAAGAGATACTTGGTGTTGCAGAAGCGATATAAAAATGGCATCCAAAATAAAAACTGTATCGATTTTTGTTTTAGTGTCTTACTGGTTAGAATCCTCTTTTGTATGTAGAGCTCACATGTTCTCCACATGTGCATGTGGGTTTTCTCCAGGTTCTCTGGTTTTCTCCGACAGTCAGAAACAGGTAGAGGTTAATTGGACACTCTGACTGTAGATGTAAATAGTTGTTCATCTGTGTGTTTGCAATGAACTGGCCTGTCCGGGGTGAAAAATGACATGAAAAACATCAACAAAGTATCTATTTGTGAACTCCATTAATCATTATTGCATGAGTGGATGTTACAACAGTTCAGTTCACTTCCACCTGTGTATGAGTCACTGTCTCCTCTGAGGACAGCGGACAACACTTAAGTGCACTAAATCTTCACACTTCAGAAACAGCGGACACTTGTGTTGGAAAGCACTTTGTCAGGTGTTGCTTCTGAGTTTATTGTTGCAGCAGTTCTGCAGTGTACTAGTACTGTTCTTCCTCTTCTCTCTGGGTCCAGAGTTTTGACTCGGTGTGAGTCAGAGCTTGTGTTTGTGTTCATGCTCTCCGTGATAAAGTATCACTGGCATCCAGTAACGATTTACCTGCTCAGTAAAAGAGGCTAAGGTGCATTCAGGGAGGCCTTGTGTTAACTGTGATGCTCACTGGGTGGCAGGAGGATAGATGGTGGCTGACAGCACCATCGGCGTTTCAGTGCTGTACTGCTGTGTCATGCTATTTCGCTGTGGTGTTGTCTTGTCTGTTTGTCTTAATTTAAAACCTCTGGCGTGTCTGCTTTCATTGAATAGGTGTCGCTAAAAATAGTCTTTGCTTCACCAATCAGAGTGGGGAACAGGTTGAACAGTGAGAGGTGATTGGATGTAATGTCCCATGGAGGGTTGCTAACCATTTTCTTCATCTACAACAGAAAAACAAACCATTTTCATTTAACAAAATTAGGAATTTACCTTGCACCAGAATAAGCAGTCGTACTCTAATGATTACTTTCTTTAAATTAGTTATTTGTTATTTAATCTGACATTTGTCTGAATATTTCTTTGCTGATGGAGATCAAAAGATACAAATCATTTTCCTTATTTTTTATCATTTGTTTGCTACTTTTTGGCATTTTCTTCCTTCTGCCAAAGGCTTCTGGAGCCACCTGTCTTTCTGTCTGTCTGTCTCTTGGCATGGTTACTGAAAAACTGAATCAGTTTTCATTTAATTTTGTATGGATATGTACACAGGAACATTTTTTTGAAAAACATTTCCATGTATTATCCAACGAATAACACATGTATTGGATCTTTTTTGGTAAAGAATCAGTGCTATTATTTGTGTAGAGGTCAAAGTTGATGCAGATCAAGATGATCCAGATTTTAGCCCTGGTACAAGGATATAGTATGTGCTGCTGGAGCTCTCAGGCAAATGTTCAGCCTCAGATTTTTGGCCTCGATCTGATATTCAAAAAGGTCACACAGAAATTTCCCCAGTTGCAGTTTGAATAAATTCATATTAATGTTACATATGGAGGGGAAAAAGGGAAGAAATTATTTGTAACTTGACCTGCACAGATCTTGAAAAGCTCTGTCTCTCTCTCTCTCTCAGCTTGGCCTACAGGACAGTTTGGCCACCAGCAGGTTGATCTTTAAACCTCATCAGCAGACAGTGATAGGTGTTAAACTTGCTGCAGACAGGCTGCCAGAGAGACGACATCCATGTCACACTTAATACTGTGCATATATGCACTTCAAATCCCAAGGTTTTAAACATTTTATATTCTAGATATTAAACAAAATTTGTGGATTTGTTTGTAAATGAAAAATGGTCAAAATGGGTTTTGGTATAGATACAAAAGCTGTTTCTTATTTACAGCAGTCACTTTAATTTTTGTTTATCTCAAACAGAAGGTTTTAAATGCTTGGGAAAATCGAAACTGGTTTTGAATGTAGGAGGAAGGTGAAGCAGCAGGACAAGTGTGTTTGCAGATACATTTTCTATCCAAGTGAAGGTGAAGCAGCTTTCATTGCTGCAGCAGACATTATTATTTATACACTCTGCTGTTCTGGTTATGTTTGGACAGATTTTCTGTTCTAAATCCTGTAATTTACAGCCAATGATAATAGCTTTCCTTTGTTTCCCTTTGTGAAGTGACATTTACAGGATGACTAACTGTTAAATGTCCTTGGGTATTACAGCAAACATCAAAATCTTGAGCCATGTCAGAATTGTGTATTATATATCCCAATATTGACTTTCATGTGTTTTTTTGTTTCACACCTACTGCCATTCGTAAGTAAAATGCTGAATAATAACCAACATACATTTTTCCATAACCAAAACAAGCTAAAAGATACTTAAGCCTTTGCACAGCAGAGACAGGTTCATAATAGGGCTGCAAAAACTGCATAGGGCTGCATTTTCATAACTAATTAATGTTTCATTTATTTCTTATTTCCCAATTAATTGAGTCATTGTTTGGTCCAAAAAATGAGGAAAAATGTCGATTGGTGTTTCTGTCAACCTGAAAATGTCATCTTCTTTTGTCTACAAACCAAATTTATTTTGTTTTAATTACCTCTTTGGCTACCTTTTTTTAAATACTGATGAGTGTATAAATAATGTAATCCAACAGCAAAATTTGTGAAAAAAAATAACTATTAAATATGTATTATTTAGAAATCTTTTACTGACTGTTGGTTTTGAAAGTCGGAAACTGATCTGAACTCATAGATCATAGACTATGCATGAGAATGTGAAGCCAATGCAGTTGTGTCTGAAACATTTGAACTATGTAAATTATGACCCATTTAGGGTCACATTGACAGTAAAGAAGGGTGTGGCTATGATGTGATTGGGAGTCTTCATGAGATCCACCCCTCGTTTCTCACCTAGCTCCACCCTTTCATCCAAACATGGTCTCCTCTGGCTTTAATAACCAAGATGGTGTTGGATGAGCACAGTCTTGAACAAAGATATACCCATATGTAATACATTTTTATAAAATATCATTTTCTGCTTGTTCATTGGAAGCCATTTAATAATTTCTCTCCTTAAAAAGATTTCCTCTTCCCAGCTGCCATACTGTGGCAGTTTTAAAACACCCTACTTGGTTGAAGAGTTTCAAAGCAGAAAGACCACAGCTGAAGTTAAGATGAGAGAACAGAAAGGAAGATACTTACAGGGATGAAAGTGTGGTATCACATTAAAGAAAGAGGAAGCAAAGAGAGTTGGGAGATGAAGGAGAAGAAAGGCCTTACTGCTTTTTCTACAACATCAAGTCCTGTGTGTGGAGTCACTGTTGGAGATCTCTTTACCGAGCGATAACAGCCTCTCACTCTGACATCTCCCACCTTCTGGGAGTTTGACACCAGGATCCAACCCTGGTGAACAGCAATGAACGTTATTATTAGTGAACACATGTGGACACTGAACTGTTTGTCTCAGTGACTTTGATAATAAATCAGGAGCTACAGATAAAAGCATATTAAAGATACTTTTTGAAAAGTCTAATTCTAAAAAGAAGTAATGCCTCAGATGAATCTCTCCCGCTGTGAAACAGTCTGTGATTAATGAGGTTAAGAACCTCATCAAAGGTCTCCCAGCCTGGTTTTCTGGTGGAAATTTCAATCTTGGACAGGCATTACTTGGAGGTTTATGTGCTTGTTATCTGTGACTGTGGACTCACTCAGCAGTGCTGGTCAGATAATCAATGCAGCTGAGTAAGACAGAAGCAGACTTTATGTATCAATCTGTCTGTCTCACAGTTTCCAGTTCACACCTTAAGATGTAACGGTCTGGAAGTCTGGCAGTAAAACAGAAACTAAAGATCAGGCTTTGGTTCCTAGGTGATCTAGATCTGAAAGAGAAAGGGGAGCAAAGAAAGGTCTGCTTTCATTTTAGTAAACATATTTATTTGCTGGATGAAGGAACGAAGCACTGTATGTTGTAAAATATAGTTTTTGATTCACACAACCTTTATTTGACTTGTTCGTCTCCCGTCTGTGCCATGTTTGTTGAAGAAAAATAGTAATATTATTCACTTTGTTGAAACCGCACTTTATCTCATGTCATTAGTAAAATGCTAATGACTGAATGAAAATATTTATAAAAATTATAAAAGCATAGTCTGAATGGAGGCAAAGAAGTCAAATTATCTCTTGTGCAGTCAGACATTGGTTGTATTACAACTGTAGACACTACATTATTATTATAATTATTAGTATTTTCATTTCCATGTGAGTAATTGCTGCAGATTTGCTCTCTGTGGAGCTGCACCCAAACCCTGTGACAAGTGTCATAACACTTACATTAAGTGTGGAAAATCTGTCATCCTGAACCCTGTTCACCGATTATTTTCTACTTTGCAGCAATGCCATTGTTTGATTGTGTTACGGGTTATGACAAGTGTAGCGGGACATGAGACGCTGTAGTTTCATTTTACTCATCATCACCAAGCAGAGGCTCTCAGTCAGTCAGGGGTCACGTAAGGACGAGAGGAATGAAGTGGGAACGAGTGAGAAACAGGCGGAGGATATTTACGACTCAGACGGTGGCGATTGTGAGCTGCATCCCAATGTGTTGCTCCTTTACTGCCTGGCTCAACAACTCTCAGGAGAGGAGGAATAAGCTAAGAGCTGAGGTTTGCTGGTATCACAGGTCTCCAAGTGTGTGTGTCAATGATAAAGCAGCAAATTATCAACTACTGGTGAAGTCTTATTGAAAGAATCCATCACATGTTAGACATCATCGAATGGTTCATCTCGCTGTGATATTTAGTTACTGAATATCATACAAGAAAGTGATTTAAGCTTCATAATAAAATACCTCCATTTCTAACCGTCAAAGAAAATAAAACTGCAACTTATAGTTTGTTGGCTGGGACCACACTGCGGTGCAGTATTAGAATTTGGTGGTGGAAGGTAAAAGGCCTCTGTCAACCTCACAAACCCTTTTTGAATTGTGAATGTGTTACCTGAAGAACTTCTCAAGAGAATCCATTCAAAGTTTTTCGAACAATAAATGAAGTCATCAAGTGCACGGTATACGAGCCTGGAAAATGGTGTAGACAGAGACTGTTGGACAACAGAGGCCCACAACCTACCAGGCAGGGATTCTTGTTTTTCCACTTAATTCATCAAATGTTTATTTTGTTTATCGACTATTTTGTATCTTCTGTAGTGGATTTCACTCTGCAGGTGTTTGTTGATTCCATCTGTGATTCTTCACTGTCAGCCAACATTATAATGCGATGTTGTAACAACATTTGAATACCAACATAACAAAAATAATCAGGGCTCAGAGCCACAGGCCACAGCACTAATGTAGTTTTCCCTGTGTGCTCTTGGCCTGTCAGGTCTGACTTCCTCAATGCTAATCAAATCCATCCACTGACAGTCCTGCCCCCTCAATCACTCTAAGTGCTGGGTATTCAGTGTGTGGTGTTGTCTTTCCAGTGATATAACAAGTCTTTGGCAGGTTCTTCCCTGGGGCTCTGTTACTTGTCTCACACTTTGCTCCGAACCGAACCCAAGGTGTGCGTTACACAACATCAATCCCCTGCTGAATCTGTCAGACAGTCTGGCCTTGACTGCCCCGTGTGATGCAGTGTGACTCTTGTCACAGTGTAAAAAGCATAGAAGAGAGTTAAACCACAATGGCTTGGACTGTTCCACACAAACAAAATGATTACTTTATTCATGAGACTGAAATTTAGACATTCGATTTTAGAGATTCCCCTGAAAAAAAGGTAGTTATGGGTTTAATTACACTTTGACAGTACCAGAAAAATAAGCTCTGCGGAGAAGATGATGAGCACTCTCCTACTGAAACTCTGAGTATATCTGACCTTGACTTGAACTTGACTGAGCCTCCACCCATGGTTTATCAACTGCTGTTCTAAAGCTTTGAGCTTTGGCCGGCACCATCTTTTGTTTTATTTTTCAGACCAGAAGAGATCATATTTGGATGAGGGTGTGGAGCTGAAGAAGAAGCAAGGGGTGGATCCATAACACGGGCAGGAATGACATCCTTTGTCAATCACATCATAGCCATAGTCTTAAAACATTCCCTGCTTTAAAGTATATTTGACCATAATTGAAGAACTAAAACTAGTGAGTGAGACCATAGACATGCTAACTGCTAATATACAGTAAATTCAGTGAGAAGTAAGGTCATTTTTTTTAGACCTACATACAAATGACTTTTGACCCTGATGGTTGTTCAAAGGAAAACAGGTGTCTTCACTGTGGCTTGCCTTTCTGGATCTAGACAGTATTACTATGGTTATATTATACAGTCTATGGAAGTGATTAGACTTGGACTTGCTCTACAGGATCTAAGACTTGACCTCAAACTTGCTCTTGCAAAAGTTGAAATTGAGTTAACTGCATTCTATTCAAAACTGGCCTGAAGTGCAGAAGAGGCTCATACTGTAAAACTTTATGCTTGAAAAAATGATTCCAGCAGGAATTCTAACTGGCCACCATTTATCTTTCTGTCGCACTCGTGTTCACACACCCACAGATTAGGCTCTGGTCACGATTCCTCTGATAAATTGCTTTAGTCACTGGTCCTGGCCGCGTGTATGTGTGTTGAGTAATGCAGGGGCTGGTGATGCTGTTCTACTCCTCCTCAGTTGGCCCCTCGAGCACAGGTGCCCTGCTCATCCTGAGTGGGAGTTCTCCACCGAACAAGTTAGAAATTCATTCATCCTGAGAGAGCTGCAGCAGGCCGCTACATTGTTAATGTGTGACGTGAGTGTGAAGCTGGAATTCAGCATTTTGGCATGTTTAAAGGAAGTTAAAGACAAAAGAAAACATACTCGACAGCAGTGACTAACTCACATTCAGGAAAGAATGTTCCTGATTTTTTACACAAACTACTTGTGAATAGGCTTTAATCCTACGCTGTCCTGCTTTCGCAGCACTGTCTCTAGGGATGGATATTGTTAAGATCTTATTGATACTGATACTGATATGAATACTCATACAATAATCCATTTAAGCAGTATAATATCTTAACATCTGCGTACTTTGACATAGCAGATGTTGTCTCTCGGACATTTAGCATGTAAAATAGATGTTTTTAAAACTAGATATGAGCTTTGCTAAAGCAGTCAAGCATTTATTATCTTGTATTCATAAATATTTCATGGGGTAGCTGGTGTTACCCCATTTACTTTAAACAACATTTTTACATATGATACAAGTTGCTTCCTTCTCACTCAATTTAACAAAGGTAGCCCAAACTTTGAGCAGTCATCCACCATGATGGCTGCAGAGTAAACAACGTTGTGCAACATCACACATAATATCATCATTATTAGGGGACTGTTTGGAAGTGGACAATGCTAGTGAACTGTGGACTACCATTTTATGATACCAAATCATGTTAAAGCAAAGTTAGAAGCAAGCCAGAAATATTGATACTGATATTGTTAGACAATTTTTTGTCTGTATGTCTTCTGTGATTGTGTATGTTTGCTCTTTACTCAGGCTTCCTACCACAATCCAAAAACATGTAGATTGGATTGAGATTAATCACAGATACATAGGCCTGGAGTCTCTGGCCACTCTACGTTAGTATTTATGTTAGCAGTATGCGATATATATATCACAAACTTACTGTATGGTGATCAGAAAGGAGCTTTTTAAAAAAAGTTTTTAACTTCCCCCTTTATAAGGAAGAGCTGCATGGCACTTGGCACAGCATGGGACCGTGGGTTCACAAAAATCTCCAAAAGACTCCAGCAGTGACGCAGATTCACAGTCAAAACTTGAACAACATAGCTCCTCATTTTGTGCTCTGTATGATCCAACTGATCGCCTTTATAATAGGGAAATGAGGTTGATCCATGTTCTTCAGTTTTTTCAGTACATATAAGATATAGTATGATAGTGTCTGGCTCCATCACCAAGTGTAGTTGTTGCTAGTTAAATTAAATTAAATTCATGTAAATCATCTCTCTTATGCTTGAGTCACCCTCCCTCTGATGAAAATATTGCTTCATAACATAATTGTTTATAGTCCTATACTAATCAGCTTCCTGATTGCACAACAAGCCACAGTCTGCAATCTTTGTTGTCAAGCAGCTGGTTGTTTTGCAAGGTCATATTAATGTGAACAATACCTAGAAGTACAGTACAGCCTTACCTCAATCAGGTTGGGGTCTCATTAACGCAAGAGCAGGAAACACATGGGCTGAACAAGAACACAGCCAGTGCTGTCAGGGACTGTGCTGATTTAATCAACCACAAAGGGAAAAAGACGTCCTCTGAGTGGACACGTCCCCTGGGTAGCTGTTGAAGTGCTGGACCCAGAAAAGTTGGTTTTGCAGGACTTGAGAAGTGAAGCTAAAATGTCTGAGATCACATAAGTCTTTGGCTTTGATTTACTGAAATCACTGATGTACCACAGCTTTTTATGTGGCCCAGCACTGCTGCCATGAAGTGATCAGAAGTCAGCTGAAAAATGAAAAAGGAATATTTTTGATGAATAACTAAGGCAGATGTAGTGATTAAGTTTCTTTTTGCCAGTCTTCTGTACCTGTCACCTCTATGTTTTTTGTCTCACCTACTTCAAAGCAGCGGCTTTCACACTTCATCTTTCTTTATTCTCCTCAGACTCAAGCTGGTAGAAATCTCTCTCTCTCTCTCTCTCTCCAATTCATTAAACGAAATAAGTCACAGAGCATGGCATCAATACTGGAGTGAAAAAAGCATTGGTTTTGATTGGAGGTCCAATTTTCAGTAGACTGTGAGAGAACAACACCGTCATGGTTGACTCTCACACCTCCCTTCCTCCTCCTCCTCCTCTCGTTATGGAAAAGCTCTCAGTCTGCAGCCGTTGTGGGCAAACAGCCAGCCTGCTGCCACTGCACCTATACATAACCACAGAATAGAGGGAAGTCCAAAATTAAAAGCATTGTTAGCCCTGCGGCTGGTGGCCATGGAGACAGATGGAGTGACAGGTTTAATTCCCTGTGCCGTCTCAGGTGACCTTGTCTTTGGCCTGTGGTCTGTGGCCCCTCCAGACACACGATTCACAGCGACAGAGACCTTCACACTTTCTCACTTTGCCTGTGGTGAGCTATTGTCTATAAATCCAAATCCACCACAATTCCCTAAAAATCCTTGTGAATGAATTTGAATATCATGTACTATTAGAGTTGCCATGGTGACAGCTGTCATCTGTGTTCCATGTCAGTTGCCATGCAACTTTTTTGTTCCCTCTCCAGTAGAATTCTGGGCTTTTATTGCTGAAGCCAGTGTTGATGTATTATGTATTTACCTTTTTCTTTCATGATAGACTGAGGACGCCTATGTCCTCTTACAGTAGTTGACATGGACACCTCTTCTCAATTTTGTTTTCACATGCTAACTGCATCAATGTGAGTTGTTTACAACTGGGTCTTACCAGGCATTGAGCCCTTTATTGTTGTGTTAGGTAATAGGCACCAAGTGTGAAATTCTGGGCCAGTATCAAAACTGTTTATGAAATAACAATTTAGCTAATGGCTGATACTGATACAGTTTCTGATTGTTTTCATTTTGGTCTATTTTTTGAGAGTTTTTAAATGTTTAGTTTGAGCCCTTCACAGTATCGCACCATATTCAAATAACCAAAATCCAATCAGAATAATTTTTAACATAACCATTAATGCATTTAGTAATCACAAAAATAACAATTTTATATCCTACTTTTAACAATTGGAGCTGGAAGTGGATTCACAAGTGGGACACTGGTAATAAAAATCTGCTGAAGCAGGTTCCGGTCAAGTGTTTGTCTATTTCACCTTGGGAGCCCTGATTAGAAGCAATGATGATATGGATGCAGCGTATATAGTTCAACTGTTTACTGAGAGTAAGCACATGTGGTTTCTGCAATACAAACCAGCAGAATACAAAATATGGTTCAGCCAACAGTGAAATAACTAATATCAAGAAAGGCTGCTGATGTACTGTATATTACTTAAATACAATTAGTGAAACATATACAATACTGCAGGTTTGGCTAATTTAACACAGGTTAAAATAATGAGGGAGTGGTGTAATCAAACTGGTGGATGTAGAATTAAATGTGGAAATGTGGAAGTAAATTGAGAATATTAGATTTTATATAAAGCAGGAAATGGACCCGATTGAACAGATGATACACTACATATTCAAACAGAAGATAATTCTCTGTTCACATCATCTAAATTAACAGTGACGCGTGTATTTTATCTTCTTTGACAATTGACTGATGCAGTTAGGCCAATACCAACATGCAGATGATAAATCAGTGCTTATGGATCAGTGCTCATCCATAGCTTCAGGAAACTGGTTAGACAATAATATAATACGATTGGATTTTTGTTGTAGAACCATGAGTTTGTTTTCACCAAACTAATTTAATTTCATGTCTTCCTGAAAACAGCTTTCCTCTGCCTCCATGCATGGCCTCCATTCACCTCTCATAGGAGTCTATAGTGAACTAACAAAGACATAATCCCTTTCTGGTCAAGTCTGAGGTACTGGAGCTGAACTTCTCTCTCCACAGGAAAAAAGTCAAGTGCTTACTCTTGCAGAAACAAACTGTCAGCAGTTGCCACTGAACCTCCCCTTATCCTGTTCAGGGTTTGGGCAGTGCCGCGACCCGGACTCGTCATCCTATGTTATCTTGTGCCTGCATGTGTGCGACTGTGCATAAAGCTGAACCATGATTCAGCTCCTCAGCAGGAGGCATGAGCAGCCTGTCTTTTGTCCGTACAGCGTCCTCCTTTCTCGATAAAAGCCCGCATCTGCTCTT
Organism: Brachirus orientalis; assembly: GCA_016785285.1. Lineage (NCBI taxonomy): Eukaryota > Metazoa > Chordata > Actinopteri > Pleuronectiformes > Soleidae > Brachirus > Brachirus orientalis. The sequence goes on along the minus strand of JAFBJR010000258.1, from coordinate 8,675,873 downwards.
TGATCACAAGTTTGAATGAAATTCACCCTGTCACTATCTCCTCACCACCCACTACCCTTCCCACCTTCCTCAAGCCTCACCCCTTTGCTCCCTGCAAATTAGAGCGTGTCTACGAGGCTGCACTGGCGTGGCTGTACTGATGAGGTATAATCACCGTGGAGAGGCTCAGCCGCTCTCTTCACACCCTGCCATTGAGCTCATTAGCCCATGACGCTAAAAATTAAAGATAAACTCCAGCAGTATCACTGCAGCATTGTGCTGTTGCTATTAGAGTTTGTTTTTGGAGACAGTTCCAGTTATAATGTTGTTTCTTTTAATGTGAATGCAGGGAAAAGCTTGTTCTCTGCCTCTGCTACTCCTGAAATTATGCAGCCTCATCTTTTTTGCACTTACTCACACTATAATATGACTGAGACCACACTGTTATAGTCACAGCTGTGGGTTAAGTGAGCATCTCTGTCTTCTTTCTTTCCCTTTGAACAAAATTTTCTGCATATGTCATCCAAAATTGCGCCCCAATGACCTAGTCTATGGCTTGTTTTACATTATTGTTTCCATTCAGTTTATTAGAGTGGAACCAGGAGGAGAGGGGAGAAGGAGAAATTTTCCAATTTGTAATGAGACCCTGCTGAGCCTATTATTTCATGCTTTTTATTTTCCCATGGTGTGGAAGTAACAAGCCATACGTCAATTACAATTATTGTTTTTAGTCATGGATGGATGGACGGACGGACAGACAGGCATGGATGATCGTTCAGACTCAAAACATGGTTGCCAGATTTTTCCCACTTAACAAAAGGCTCACCAAATAATGCCTGGTGAAGTGTGTGTCATTTTGTAAACCTTGCATCAAAATTCATGGAGAAAATTATTCATCCACCACTTTCTCCATCAGTGACTTCAAATGTGTTATTTTGTGACTTCGGTGTTAGTTCTGATTTTCTTTATGGATGTGGGTGCAGGATAGTACAAACTTTAACCTCAGCTCCCAGTTTAGAAACGTTGTCTAACTGAGAGGTAAACCAACCACAATATTAAACAGATACTATTTTTTTTGGAAAAAGTTGCAGATGGTCTGTGAAGTTGCTAAATATACCGAAAAAACAACAACTTGTCAACACAGTTGTTTGGTATGCTTTGCTTTTCAATAACTTTTTTTCTTTATTTATTTCCCTTACTTTCCTGTGGCTAGGTTCATTCTGTCTTTTCTGTGATTGTACATATTGTTGTCTTCTCAGTTTTTGGTGTATTGTTCCAGCGCCACTTACAGGTCTGATGTATGTACTACAGCGTTGTGTTGGGGTTTTTTTCGCATGGATGGAGACATTTCCTGAAAAGATGCCATGTTTCAAGGAAACATTCAAAACAATAAAGAAAACATCATTTACGTTTTGTTCTGTTTCAGTATATATATGGCCTTAGTAATGTGTACTTTGATTGTTTTTACATTTGTAACATGGATCACGTGCAATCAAACCCCTTGTCCTGGGAGGCATAAATTCATTTTTAGAAGTACCACTCACTCCAGATTATTCATGCAGGTAAAAGGCAAAATCATTTCTTTAGAAGTATGTGTCTGTTTGTGTTGGTGGACATGTGTGTTGCTCAAGGGCATTTCCACTAAGGTGCACAGAGACAAAGAGAGATGCACAGACTCCTGCGGGGGTGAAAGGCGATTACGTGTGTGTTTGTGTGGCCTTTTATTTAGCAGAGAGCCATCAGTGAGTCATTCTCTTAAAGAGCACCCACGGGTACTTGTGTTGCTGAGACACAAGCAGTGGCTATCTCAGGACAAGGCTTACTGGTCAATGTTTAATGCGCTGTAATTGGTTTTACTGACTATCACAGCCTGCAGGATGCCACTGCTGATCTGAAGCCCAGATGCAGAGGCTGACCACCACCACCACAGGAGAACTTGTGCTTTTACTGTGAAATATATGTTGTATATTCCTAATTGTATTTTTAATGAAAGAGGTATGTATTATCTGGAAGTCACTACAAGGATTGTAAATCTTTTCTGTGTCAACTCTTCTTAAACCTACTCCTATATAATCACTTTATCAGTATCACTTATATTTGTGGCATTGAATTTTCTGTCCTTTTTTATTTTCTTTATTAGAGAGCCATGAGCACTGTGGAGGAGGAGCCGGATCACATGATACCATGAAGACAAGCCTGCAGGTCCTGCACTGCCAGCTGCTGAGTGAGTGAACCAAAAGTTTGGGTGAAGGCACTGAATTTAGGAGCCCACATACCAATGAGCAGAACTGAACACTGATTTATATTTATGAAGAACAAATTGAGAACTCTTGTCTGAAAATATGTCATTAGGTACACCTGTTCAACTGCCTTTTAATATGACTATCTAATAAGCCAATCACAAAGGAGCATCTCAGTGTAGTTAGACATGTAAACAGGTTCAAGATGACCTCAAATTGAAACCAAGCTTGAGAATTGACATTCATTTCATTCAAAGAGAAGATTAAATTGGCTTAAGTTCAGGGTGGGCTGGTCTGAGTATTTCAGAAACTGCTGTTCTGCTGAGATTTCCATGCACAACCATCTCTAGTGTTTACAAAGAACAGTCCAAAGGTAAAAAATATCTGGTGAGCATTAGATAACTGGGAAAAATACCTTGCTGAGATCAGAGAATGGTCATTTTGATTTGATAAAAACTCAAATGACCAGTCCACAACCAAGGTATGCAGAAGACACAGTGTGTCAAATCTTGAAGCACATACAGTACATGAAGTAACAGCAGCAGAAAACCACACTAGATGCCATTCCATCCGTACCACTTTAATAGCAGTTCCATGTACATAATAAAATGGCTAATGAAGGATAATTGAAGGATTGATTTAAAAATGTGTTTGAAGTCAATAAAATAGGTCTGCAATACATTCATTTTGTGCAACACGATGGAATCCCACAGGTTTTGGCCATTTGACACAGAGGAAGGTCCATTTGTGGTCATCTAATATGAGAGGGATTCATGTGTTGGGAATAATTCCTGTGTTTATTGCTTGCAGGTGTTCACACACCGTAAGTTGTTGTAGGGTTGCAGATTTGACAGTCTGAGGCTTAAAATATATTAATAACAATATACATGTCAACTGAGCAATATTTTTTTATGCTCAGGCATTTCTGTATTATCAGGCCTCCCAGAAATAATTGTGGTTTCACTGGTTGTACTCCTTATATCCTAGGAATATAAGACACAAAGCATGTGCAGATAGTGTCAGACTGTCAAACTTGGTTTAATGAAATCTCGCATAAGTCACTACTAAGATAAGTCACTGATATGTTCACCTTTTAAAGAGTTTTGTGATTGTCCTTCCTTGCCCACCAGCTTTAGTGTGACGATAGCAGCGTGTAGATCAGATACTGTACGTTAAGTGCTGAATCACTTTAGCTTGAACTCTTGTTGTTTGAGCCTGTGCTGCTTTACATTCAGAGGACAGGATCAAGGCTCTGAGACTGGATCTACAATGCTCCACCGGTGCTGAATGTCACATGAATATGGAAGACTGGGCTAAAGCTGGGACCCACCGGGCTCCTTGACAGTTAGCTACAGAGGTGTCTGGTTTGCACCCCTTAAGCTCCACCTCAGGCCAGTGGAGACAAACACAGTCTCTGACAAATCTGTCTCGATCCCTCAGATGTGTGAGCAAAGTGCCTTAAGCTGCAGCAGAGGTGAAGTGAGGTTACTTTAATCTGAGTCTGAGTTGAATATGTGGACAGGGTTTGTTTAGAGTTTGTTTTACAGCCTCTTTTGTGGATATTTCCTTGATAAATGCAGCCTTCAGAAGCATTGCACTCACTCTTGCTGTCATCTGCAGTGGACTAGGTGAGATCTTGCCTTTCGATAGGCATATTACAGTTCCATCAGGTTTTCCTTTTTACGGTGTACATAATTAAAAGGCCCCACTTGAGATATCTGTCTGTGTGCAGTACTGAAACATTTCTCATTTCTCTCTCTGGGGACCAGCCATCTGCAGGAGACAGATGTGCCTTAACATCCTCAGGCTACAGACAGTGACAAGATGCTGCAGATACACGATGATACTAGACATCATTTTCCTCTGCTCACCCTCTTTGCTGCTTTTTTTCCAAACAGATTTCCCCATTTTATGGTTTCCAAGTATCTAACATTGCCTCTTAATCATATGACCTAAATTGATGAATAGAACTTATCATTTGTGTCTAGCAAATTAAAAATGGTCTGACAGCTCCTACAAATCAAAGCTGACAAGTGCATCCACAAAATCCACACCTTACAAAATCTGCAGCGACTCATGGCCATGATCTCTTAAGAATATGTTTCATCGCACAGTTGGACAGTCTTTTCCAGCTTGAGACTGACATTTGTGATGTCACTCTGCTGCACCACAGTCCATACAGAAAATCTGTGTTTTTAGCTTACAGGGACACAGGAGTTGCTGGTCTACTGTTGCCTTTTTTAATAAGTTTGTTTTCACTAAAGTAAATTTGGACAAAGAGTTTTAAACACCAAAGTCACGAAATAGCACATTTGACCTTAGTGAGGGAGGCAGCAGTGGATCAACAACTCCTGATTTTCTCTATGGACTTTGGTGCAGGGAATGTGCAGTTTACAAAGCGATACAAACTTCAGCTTCCAGTTAGAAAAGGTTGTCTAACAGCGAGAAAAAGAAGCAATATAAAAGTAAGATATGGCAGACTTAAACAGGCATAGATTTGGTAACAAACCCCATTTCCAAAAGCAGTTTTGCTGTATCACTTGAACCTTTATTTAACATATAAAAGTACAGAGAAAAGATTTTCAATTTTTCATTGAGAATCTTCATTGTATTTTGCAAATACATGTAGGTGGCGAATATCTGTTTTTGTGTGTCATATTTTCACTGAGGGCATGTGATGGTGAAGTATACAAGTATACAAGGCTAAAAAAATGTTTTGTCTCGTCTGATTTAAGCGTGTTGTTGTGGTTTTAAGGTGTTTTGAAATGTTGAAATTCTCTAGGAAACCTTATGAATGTCTGTGACTTTAATGTAGTGGTTTTACAGTGAGTCTGTAGTTCAGTGTTCTCCCCAGATTCCAGCCAATTTCCTGTTTAAGTTTTCTTCTTCCTGTCTGATTCCGTTGCTGCTGTCACAGCCACTGTAGCTAAATCATTGTCCCGGTAAACAGCACAAGGACTCTTTGTTGTGCATGTTTTCGCTTTCTCCTGCCGCCTGATCATCAGATAAACACGTCTCTTTTCAAAGCTGCCGTAACCTGACAAACAATTTGCGGAGCATTCAAACAGGAAGCCATTATCCTGTTACGAAAGCTTTCCCTCTTATCACAAAGCTCACATCTGTACATAGTCCACCCCGCTCCACCTCTCTGCCTCTCCGCCCATCCAGTCCTCCTCCAGGACAATCCCAATGGTCCACAGGATGTGCCCTATCTGTCTGTTTCCTCCTGCCCCGGGGACAGACACTTTACCCATTGGCAAAGAACACACCCATAAGCAAACCAAAAGAATTTGCCTGTTTGTGCTTCTGTGATGACACTGCTCTTTATACACCCACACGTATTTCCATGACATTAAATTTCATAATTCACGTTCTCCCAACATTTGTACGACGTGTGAATGAAGAAAGATGAAACTGAGGAGAGGTGTACTCACCCAGGACGAGTGCACTCGACCAAATAGTATGAAAAAGCTGTTTCCGTGACTCATCCATTTTTTATTGCTTGACACAAGGTCAGCATATTGAATTTTAAATATTTCTATTTTCTCCTTACAATGCCAGAACTGAATGCAGTTACAAAATGGTCACAAAAATGTGGTGGGAAATGTTTATTCTGTATTTCTTCAGTAATAATTCAACAACTGTGAATGAGTGTTAGTTGTAATCGCAGGAGCAGCATCAACACATACTCACTGGAAAGGTGAAGGTCTCCATCCCCACAATTCAAAATCACAGCTGCTTGTCTGACCTTAGTTGCTTGCGGCAATAATTCAAGCTCATTCAATGGACTAAAAAGGATGCGTGTTGATTTTTTAGGTTTATGACTCATCTCATGGCAGGTGTTATACGTGTTGTGATTCATACAAGCAAAACTGTTTTGAACTTGAGAAACTGGATAATAGGAATAGCCGTCAGAACACTTTTTCCATGTTAACTGGAAGTGATTCGAAATAGACTGGGGGATAGATTTCTATTCTCATTGAGAATTATTATGTTGAAACTGACTAAACAAGTATGACTAATAAACACTAGATTTTTCTTTACAATATATACAATTACTTTGCAATAAACTGGTTCCTATGGATCTTTGATGGTCTGGAGCCTCAAGGATTTAGTTAATCAGTGTTAAACTGGTGTATAGTACAATATGCAATAGAGTAGGAAACATTTGAATCATTTTAATTGGCATAATGGTAAATTTACTAGTACTAGTGCTAATGTTTAGTTAGCAGTAAATTAGGGATGGGATGATATATGGTTGTCATCTTCAGACTTTCCACAGGAGGCAGATTTATTCCCAATAAGATAATCTGCTCTCTCATCATCATCATCCTCTTCCTCATATACACTTCAGACACTGGTATAGCGAAATTAGATTATGATGGAGCGAGAGATAAGGTGACTCTAATTATTCTTATTTTATTTATTATTCCTCAGCTCCACTCTGATCACATACCCTGGTATATATGGTAGAAGTAGTAGAGAACCACATTTTTAAAGTATATTACAAGTATTTTATTTGGTATTACATTGACATGAAATGTACATATCGTGCCATGCCTAATCGGAACAGGTGGTATGAATATTCATCTTAAAAGAAGACATTTTAGTAGCTTTAATAAAACTAATGGTAGTACTAGTAATTATAGTGTAGAGATTTACCATTTTGGACTTGGAGTAGTCATTCTATTCGTAGTAACAACTGTAGTAGCAGCAGCAGTAGATGTAGTTTTCATGATCTATGATATATTTTTATTTATTTTTTGTTGGTGTTATCATTGGAAGATGGTGTTGATGAAGATATACTGTAGTTGTCATACTTCTGGTATTAGTAGTTATTTTACTTACAGAACTGTTGGCAGCACTAACAGTTGAAGTGAAGTCAGGCAGGGCTGACATTACTCTGTCCAGGCGTAATAATCCAGAGTCACCAGCAGTTAGTCTGACAGCTCTACAGTGCAGGTGCTGATAAAGAGCTTTGTCCACCTGGAGCTGATGGATCTGATCTGTTTGTGTGTCTTGTTGCGATGGCACTTCAAAGCAGTAAAGTAAAGGATCAGACTACACTTTTAACAAAGACACTCCATTTAAAGTGTACAATTATTTTCACTCCTGGTTGTGAGCCTTTATCTTGAAACATGTGATATGGATTCATTTTTGCATTAAGGGAACAGAGAGGCAGTGTGTGATATGATAAAGGCTCATTGGTATTCTGATGCAGATAAAGCCTCCTCCATTTGCCCTGAGGGATTTAGGGTGATTCCCATGGAGGTTCGTCTGCATCTGAGGAGCTGTTGCAATTAGCATAAATGAAGCTGAATATGATCCATGGACGGCCAACTGGGTGGTGAGGACATCCTTAATAACTGGTTTAGTGCCTGGAGGCTTCCAAACCAGCAGTTATGCCCATTTATCCCATTAAATAATGATCTGGACACACAGTAGCACTGTAGTTCTTTTACATTTACATTGCAGGCATTAACTTATGTCAGGGTCTGTGTCTCGCTCAAGGTCATTTCAACATGGTTATTGATGGGCATACACCTTGTAAGCATATGTTTGTTATTCTAATGCTGTCAGTCCACCTACAGGGGTCAGTGATATTTAAAAATATATATTTTACAGTACCTATAACTGAATGTAGAAATGATGACATAAAGTCTTTACCAGGCTTTGATATTGTTTCTAAATTGATTGAATTCAATCGGTGAAATTGAAATCCAACTTCAAAATCAATCAGTGTATGGTTGTGCCGCAAATCACAATTGAAGTTTGAAACTGCAATTGTGGTTAGTAAATCACAGTATCACAATTTAATTTTATTTTTGATCGTTCTATGTTCCATGGTAACAAAATTGTATACATACATAGGAAAAAAATCCATATAAATCAACTGCACAGTGGATATTGAAATGAAAGTTAAAATTATTAAAAGTTGCAATTAGATATTTACCACAAATTGTTCACCCCTTGGATGGATGGATGGATGGATGGATGGATGGATGGATGGATGGATGGATGGATGGATGGATTTTTACAGTGGTCTATTTTCTATCAGCATATTCAGTTCAGTTCCAGCAGCATGAAATCATAACACCAATAACTGTTGATGTTGCCCTATTATGTTTTATTGTAAAAGAAACAGGAAGTGCATTTTAGAGATTAATAATTATCATTCACCACATAACTGTCAACTTTAAAAAATCCTGTATTTGGCAGCCTCTATCAGTCATTTAATCTTAATGCAGCTTATTTTATTGTGTTGCAGTTGGATTTATTTGCATGACCTTGACCAGATTCTCATTGGACTTATACATTTTGTTCCCTGTACAGTTTCTCTTTGTTTTTTTTTCCCATCCTGCTGTTGTAGCAGGCAGAAGACAGAGCAGTAACAGTTCAGATGAACCGTCACTAGCTACATTGATGAATGATTTTGCAGCTTCTATTTTTGGCTCCCCGTAGAGTCTCTTATTCAAATAGTGCCACTGCCAGCTGCCCACTGATGATGTGACACAACTGGCCTGGTTCCAGCACCTGCTTTGTCGGCAGATTGTCGCAGTACACGTTCAGGCCACATTAATTTCGACCCCTGCAAAGAAAAAGTAGATATTCCATCCCCAACCTCCTGGGGATTGGACATACAGTCAGGCTGGTGCATAAGCACTGACTGCATACCATACATGAGGTGCTCCAGTGTGACTGATCAGCCTGGAAGAGTCATGATGCAGTGTGCCTCAACAATACTGCTCATGTAAAAATGGGCATTTAGCTTATGAGCTGGTCCATGACTTTCATCAGCAGAGTAAATGTTATGTTCCGTCTCTTCTGTGTAACTTAAGATTCGGTGACATCCACTCTGTTCACCATCCCATGACATTGAGTCTAATAGTGAATGATTGGTGGGACAAAGCCTGTGTTGGATCAGTGCACGGTCTCCTGCTTTGCAATATAATTTATTGATGTCCCTGGTGACATCAATGGACGACTTCAGTGAATGTCCCCGGCAGCCTATGCATTCAGTTTTCCTGCATACATTTCCCCTCCCTCCCTGAATTTAGTAAATGGACAACATCTTGATGCCATTTGTCATATAAATTGGAAGTGATGTGAGTATAATCTCAGAGTGAATTTACCTCAGCGTTGTTTGTCTCCATGATATTAGAATGTGCTATTTTGAGATCGACATCAGTTGTGTGGTACAGATAGAACTGGCAACAGGTTGTTGTGAGTGATAACAGTGTTAGCTGTGCATCAACTGCCCTGCAGATAAAGGCAAGGACAATAAGGAAGACCGGCTTTTCAATGTCATATCTCTATGTCTCTCTCACACCAGTTGTTGCTCCTTTTGGTCTTCATTTGACTAGAGGTTAATTCATTCATTGTCTACTACTTTATCCTCCACATGAGGGTTTGCGGGAGCTGTTGCCAATCCCAGCTGACGTAAGGTGAAAGGTGGAGTACACTCTAGAAAGGTCACCAGTTCATCGCAGGGCAAACATACAGAGATGAAAGACCATTCACTCTCATATTCACATGTATGGTCAATCTAGAGTGCCCTCTTAACCTCTGCATGGTTTTTAGAGTTGTGGGAGGATACCGTAGAACTGCTGTGGTGATTCCTAAAGGGTGAAGTAGAAAGAAGAAGAAAAAGATATATACTCTAGTTGAGTATTACCGTCTAATTTTATGATTTAAAGGTAAATAAAACTCATTTTTCTCTCAATAAAGTCTCTGAACCTGCGTCGGTCACTACTTTTCAGGGTTCACAGATTGAGTATGTCTCTCAGTACAAATATCTGGGTTTCTTACTAAAAGAATCTCTCTCTCTCTCTCTCTCTCTCCTGTGTACATCAAATTCAGCTATTGGTGAAAAGGCTGAAATTTGAAACAAGTTTTCATTTTAGATTCCAGTCCTGTCTGTCTTTAGAGGCCAAAAAAGAGGCTTGTTGCTGCAGCATTTATGTCTATGTTGCACTGCGGTGATGTGTGATACATGCAGGGCATTCTCTCAAAGGTTGCATGCTCTGGAGTCTGTTACAGATACACAGCTTTGAGGTTTGGAGTAGGCCTATGTTGGATGGTCTGACTGACATCTATAGATTGAAACACTGGCATGTTCTAATTTATAAATCCATCTTGGGTCTGCATCCATGTTGTCTTTAGGCCTTTATGGGGCAGAAATATCTGGCTGTATGTTTTACCTGATTGCACTTCATATTGACTTTGTTAGAAATTGTGATTATATATTATACTCTGTATACCCATCCATCCATCCATCCATCCATCCATCCATCTTCTACCACTTCATCCTCCACATGGGGGTTGCACTGGTGTCAATCCCAGCTGCCAGTCCCTTGCTTTTGCTTGGCAGAAAGAATTTACCTTCTACCGACAACTTGCCCACATGTCTTACTTCAGACTTCTACTTTGGCTCTGGTCGCCTCTTTGCACATTTTCCCACCCTGTCTGACCTTACCACTCTTTCCCTTTTCCATCAAATTTTCTCATGTTCTTCCCAGTGCTTCAACTCAATAATGGATTTTCATAAAGCTCTTTTTTTGCTCCTTGGGCCTTTTCAATCATCTCTAATGTTAATTCACTCTCTGAGCCTGCTTCTCAGCAGCATGTCTTTGTGGAGGGAAGAGCCAGACGCTCCATCTGTGTTCACCCTCCTTACACTCTCTCTCCATCAGCCGGACACACAGACATTGGCCAGAAACAGCGTCTGATACAGAATCTAAAGGCCAGTTTTATCCTGCTAATGAATACATGTTCAGTCAGATGAAAGCAAACTTAAAAATGCATAATTCACTCCTTTAACATTTTAGATGTGAGCTTTACTAAAGACCTAAATGAATATGAATCCACGTGTTGGCTACAGATCAGCGTGAAACCACGCAAGTCCCTGATCATGTGAATCGTGTGGTCCTGTTAATGTTTGTGTGCACCACAGTGTGTTTGGTTAGACCATTTCTTTTATGACTTTGTTTGTAAAGGGAGTCTGGGTATTATGTTTTATTCAGTAGCAGCAGGCTGCCAGGTTGTGACAGCCAGGTCTGGGTAATGATTGAAGGTAGAAGTCCAGCCAGACCTCAGCATAGTAAACATATCACTTTTAACTGAACTCCTTTATTTCCTTTAAATTTTTTTTAGTGCAAACTGTCGTGCCGAACTGTTACATTCAGCCCAATCTCACATCAGTTCACACAATGCTAACTAAGCTGATAAGCTACACATGACTTTCTGTGTTTCTTAGTGTAGCAGCCTTTAGATCTTGTGTTACCCAGTGGCATTCATGCTGCACACAGGAAGTGACAAATGCAGGCAATAGCAACAATGTGCTAATGAAGCAAGACACCTGCAAACAGGTTGGAATGCAACTGAAAAATGATTAGAAGTGCTTCATTCTCTTTCACTAGGGGTTGGTTCATGTCAAGATTCACCTTCAACCTCATTAGGGCTGAAACAAATATTTGATCAATCACTTATTAAGTGATTACTCATCAATTACTAAATTTATTGTCATCTATTTTGACTATTGATAAATCCGTTTGAGTAAAGAATTTAAAAAAAAAAAATCCGGCTTCTTAAATATGAATATTTTCTGGTTTCTTTGCTCCATTTAACAAAAAAAATCATTAAAACTGAATAATTTTTGTTTTGTTTCATTTCCAGGTTGGACACTTTTTCCCCAACATTTTATGGACTAAAAGATTACCTGATTAATCAAGAAAATAATCAACAGATTAATCAATTATAAAAATATTTGCATCAGTAATACTCACAAACACCCTCTGATCTTTCTTCTTACAGATGTGAGACACAGCATTCAAATGTTAGATTATTTCTGTTTATGAAGACCAAATAGAGGCAGGATAATAACATTAACAACAAATATCACCAAAATGTACATAATGCAGCTTTAACCTTTATTAATTACAGCTTGGGAATCGATTATAGGAGACACTCATTATCAAAAAAGCCAAGCTTTAACAAAGACTTGTTGTTAATTGTTAATGTTTAAATAGATAGAAACACAGTCATACAAAAACAATGAAAACACAATTATACGTAACAACAAACCACAATCACACAAAAATCCTAACTCACTAAAACATGTTCATACAAAGCAACAAACAGTATCATCGTAAACAGATGCAGATCAATGGAGGATGTTATTAAAATATTATTTCTCTTGTAAATAAGTTACAAGAGAAATAAGATTGCAAATTTTATGGTAAAATTAGCTAAGAATAATATGAAGAATTATCTCGGTGCAGCTGTCATATTTTAGACATCACACCGATGGCACATGCTTTTATTTATTGTTTACCTTGAGTCTTTCATTGTTTTGTCTTTTGTTTTCATGTCTAGAATAGTTTGGTACAGGAGAGCGTCTCAAAGGGGTTTTATCCTCAGAATCATCCCAGCGTGGCTTTGCATCACATTATAATCATCACTGGTCCATACGCTTGTTTTGATAGGTTTGGTTCATCTGGGTTCCATTTCCATGTCTAAATGATCGTCTTGGCAAATATGAGCAGTCATAAATGAGGGATGGCCATGTGTGTTATCTCAGATATGGGTCTGGAGTGGGCTCCTCTGGAGTGGACTCTGTGATTACAGAAATGTGACAGGCTCGGTTAATGGAAGGCAAGACATGGACCCTCTATTCTGCCAGTCTGTGTGACTGAGTATGTGAGGAATATGATTAATGATTCAGAGACAGAGTTTAAATTGTTACCGCTTTGGGGGTTTTGTTGTGATGTGATTCAAATCCTTCACTAAACAAAGAGGGAAAGAGATAAGGAAGGTTTCCATTTTAGTTTATGGGTTCTTGCTTTTATAAGATCATTCATTTGTTTTTCTTATTGTATAGCTGTGAAAAGCTTTTCACTTTGTAGATGTTCAACAAATCTTTTAATTTGTTCCCATTTTTCCCACTTCCCTGCTCCTCAAGGAACATAGTTCCCATAGTTACAGATGGAGCACCACAATCAAATGGTGACATATAGGTTACATGAGTCGCTTTGGACTGTGTTTTTATTATGATGCTGTGAAACCTCATCAATATCTAGATTTTATTTACATCCATTTTTACAGCTTTTCTTTTATCATAAAGCTTTTTTTTGACACAAGCAAGATACCCATCGAGGCAGTAACTGTATGTCTGTAAGACAGTTGCTTACCATTTTTTTTTGACAACATACAGTATATACTACATGTATCATGTAAAGTCTTCAGCAGCTTAAAAAAAATGGCATTTTCTGATCTGACTAGTCTTTAATAAATGATTATGGCTTCGCCCAAGGAATCCTAGCAAATAATATAAGGATATAAATCCCATAAAAGTTGTAACACACTCAGTCCTATCAACTAGTATTTGGGTTTTCCTTTATTAATATTAAACTGGGCGTTACCATATTTTTTTATTCTTTTTAGTTCAGCCAACAAATATATATTGTACCATGGCTGAAAAAGAATATGCAGTTTTATCCTGATTTCTATTTGATTAGACTACAATTTTTAAAAAGGCTATTTTTATATTGGTGATTAACATCTTCAGCTGGAATGGCCTCAGGGTTGAGTGCCATCACAGCTTAGAGAGGTCGAGCTTCAGGCATTGTTGGTTTAGCTCTCTTCATTGCTTGTGTTGCCATTAAAAACATATTAATGTCAAAATGAATGTGGCGTTCTTCAGCTGAGATGAATGTAACTGATAGAGGCTTTGCATTAATGCACAGGAACCACTCTGTGGGAGCTCAACTAATGTGTCACATTAACTGTGTGTAACAGTGTCAATAAAGGACAGAGGGGAGGGAGCAAAGGAGAAATTAATAAGCAATTCCACATTCCTCCCTCTATGACTTTGTTGCTGTCTGGTTGACATAATAGGAGCAATATTCCCCACAGGCTCCTGCTAATGGCTTGTCACTACGCAGTGGCCTAATGGGATTGAGTCAAACTGTCAGCCTCTCGGAGATGTTTTTTAGCATGTTAAATAGGACCTTTTGACACTTTGACTGTCATTAATTCTTGTTCCGTAAAAACTTAAAATATTTTGTGTCCTGTTGAGCGTGAAGGTTTATTTGCTTAATTCATTTTTCAAAAATGGAAATGTATGAAAGCTAAGAGCATTAATCTTATTAAGCCAAAACTTAATTTCTGTTTGGTGATTTTGTTCTGGGCCTTTTGAAGATTAAAATTGGTTTTATCTTTATTTTGTGAAAGCAGAAAAACTCATTAAATATTTGTATGTTATGTATTGCATTCATCCTCATGCTAACTTGCCTTGAGTGATAGTGTGGCAAAAAGCTGAAACCATGACTGTGATGGAAAACAAGTTTCCTCTAGTAGCACAGAGGTTCAGAGGTTTACAGTAGTGCAGATATAAATCTGTAGGCTGAGGACGTCTGTTCTACTGTCCCATGTGCTAACCATTAGTTGTTTCTCTTTCCCTCTGCAGGTGTTCTAGCATTTCTAGCACTGCCAGCGGCACTGGTGTCATCAGCACAGGAGCTGTACCTCAGTCAGACGTCCCGGGACACTGTTTCAATGGCAGCTGCCCACAGCAAACCCCTGTCTCCCCCTGAAACACCCTCCCTTGACCTCCATGAGGAAGGCTCCAGTAGCGGAGAGCGGTCATACAAAGGAGGTACTCTACCTAAAAACATCATCCTCCCAACTGGCGTCCTCTACCATTCAACCAGGCTTCACACCACTCAACTGTCCAGCCCTGTGCTTGACGTCCCTCCCACTCATGACACAAATACTGTCACTCCAAACGCTGAAAGCTGGGTTAATCAACCCCATGAGTCAGGTTTTAATATTGTAAACCAAGGCCATATGAAGAAATTGGTTAGGGTACCTCAAGTCAATAACCCATTTGCAGTTGTCACTAATCAGGCCAGCAGCAACAGCACAGCAGTCCCAAATATAGACGCGGCATCTGCTGCGAGAGGAGCTCCAAACCCCCTGGCTCTTATGTCCAACTCTGGCTTAAATGGAGGAGATACACTTGCTGCACAGCATACTGGGCTCCAGAAGTTGAGCGTGGAGGAACCTACTGACCCCAGTCATGATCTTCCAGACCTGCATTCCCCATCAGTCAGTAGTGACCATGCTGTTGGTTTGAAACTCTGGAGGCATGCTCAAGATGTTTCAGTGTTGGCTGCACACCACACCATCACCCTGAGGGAGGTGCATGCAGCAAACGAGCCCCCCACAAATGAGCTGACAGTAGAGGCAAGGTCTGGTCCTCCACTCAAGAACCTACCAGAGAATCAAACTTCCACTGTGTCCACCCCAACCCTGTCCACTCAGCCAAGCCTCACAACACTAGATCCCACAGTCGTTCCAAACAACCACTCTGCACCTAATGAGACCACCACCGAGGAGGGCCATGGTCAGGTTTTCCAGGGTAACGCCACAGACAATCCCCCTCTTGGACAACAGATAGGGAATTTAACTACACATGTGGGGCTGCTCTTGAACAGCAGCTCAGTTGAGGAGGTGCCTGCTAAGGAGAACACTTCAGAGGCTCTTTCCACAGCCAGTAAGAACTTCCTAAACAAGCAGTTTCCTGCAACCACCCAGGAACCCAGGACACCCGACAACAGCTCAGACCCCAGCGTCGACTCCCCGCCCTCCCGCATGACTATCTGCTTGAGCCGGATGGACATAGTGTGGATCGTGCTCGCCATCAGTGTGCCTGTATCCTCATGTTGTAAGTAAAATCAGCACAAATTAAACTTTAATTCTAACATTACCTACAACTTAAGAATCTCTTGGCTGTGACTCAAACACATTAATGTTACTGATATATATAAAAGAAATATACAATATAAAGGTAAATGTACAACATTTCCAGAAGCGTTGTTGTTTGCTTTAATTTACTGGCACTTTAGCCTGATTTAACATATAATACGATTTTTGATCTCTTGGTAGATTTACTGAAAAGTGATCAATAAAAAATAGGAACAGAAAACAGATAAAATAATATAAATGCACAATCATTTAAAAATCAAATACAACTTTTCACTATGTAGTGTTTCAGAAAAGTACATATAAAAAGTAGTGCCGCAGGATGATGTCGAAATAGTCCTGCATGCAACCTAAGACAGTACAATAGAATAATAACAGCAAATGAGAAAGAAATTTATTTTTTTCATGTATTTTGGTCTCTTAGAGATGCAGAGATAATATTTCCCCTCTTTATTCCCAAATATTAATTCTTCAGTTGTTGCAGGGACATCACCAGGAACATTTGAATGTCTTCTTTATTCTACCTGTGGCTTGTTTTCCTAAAATACATGGCAACCTCTATCTGAGCAGCTGGTGTATTTATGTGAAGCAGCATATTTTCAAACTGCCACAGGCTACTCACTCTCATCTACATTTCCTGGCTGTGTTCTCTGTAGCTGTGCTGTTGACCGTGTGCTGCATGAGGAGGAGGAAGAAGTCGTCAAGTCATGAGAACAATCTCAGCTACTGGAACAACGCCATCACTATGGATTACTTCAGCCGGCATGCTGTGGAGCTGCCCAGAGAAATACACACACTGGAGAGTGAGGTACAAACGACAGACTTACTGTATCAATGCTTCAGTATCAGGCAGCGTAATGGCTTTAATGAGTAAACAAGCAACAAGAGGATCATATCAAAACCTCAAGGTCTTATGTGATGCACTTGAGCACGACGCTGTATTAGCCTGCTACAGTTTATAATGATGCTATTTGTAACAAGCAAATACACAGTAGTACTGTATTAAATGTTTAAGTACCAATTCCTTGACACACATTTAATTAAAACTCAGATTCTTAAAGGAGAATTTGGATTTGGCAGATAAGATGATCCTAATGATTAGAAAATGACCACTCAGTTCACTGTCAGATCATCTCCGTAGAATGATCTGCATGTTAAATACATTAGGACACCATAAAGACAGGTCATATTTGAGTTACCCCACCCCCCCGACCATTGACCGACAGGATTGTTTGAATGTCCTTCTGAACTCAGAAAACTGCAACAAAATCAGCCTGTTAAACAGATCTGCACATTAAAGTAGAAAGCATTTCAAAGCATTTAGTGTCATTATCAAAGAGTCATTATTATGAAACATACAGAGTATGCTGTCCGTTGAAATCTTGAAATCTTGCCAAAACAATAATTAAATCCTTAATCAATTAAATTACAAAAAGGCACACTTGGAATACTGAAAGATACTCCTTATGGTAAATGTAAGGAAGGAAATGTTTTAATTTGCCATACTTTAATAAACCCTCCTCTTCTATACGTTTGTAATACACTTTTGCATATTTTGAATTAATGTCCAGTATTTAAAATGCAATACTGCAGTACAGGCTTTGTTACTCGTACAACTTACTTTAAATACATTACATACATTACATTACATTTACATGACATACTTTACAATATTTCTCAGCTTGAAAATGGCAGTTTCACCACTTAGCATCCTTTTTCCACTTCAGTTTTCCATTATGAGCTTCAGTTTTCCACTAGCCTTCAAAATGCGCCTGACTATATCTAGTGCAATGTAGTAGCTTTATTGAAAACGTATAGATTTTACAGTTAATGAAATTTGCAAACCCATTCAATTCTGATGGCTATAACAATGAATTAGTTTATTATTATTTGCACATTTCTTGGTACAGTCTTTATTAAGTGGTGACACTGAGATCTTGTAAGTCAAGGTTTTTTTCCCATGAGACATTTGCTTCTTTTATTTTTTATTTTCTTCTATCCCCTTTATAGTCCTGTCAGCTCTTCTCCTTATTGTATCAAGAAAAATATTAAGATCCATTTGGACTCAGTCGGGCCAGAAAGGTTGTCATGCTCACCCAATAAGAATGAATTCAAGCTGGTGAACAGCTTCCTTATAGATGCATTACGGTGCCATCTGTTGGATGTTCTAGTATATAACAGTTACTTTCATTTAGTGAGTGTTGAATCTGCCATATCCGTCTTTTTCTCCTCATATCGTTTTGATCTCTGCTTTGTTCATTTGGCTTTTTTTTAAACCATCATGTGTCTTTTCTGTTTTTTATTCTTCCACTGTTGCACACTTTTTCCTTCAGGAGAGGGGACACTGAGGTTGGATCGTATGTGTGATGCTTCTGGTGACATCCAGGTGTTTTATTGTTTCCCCATGCCTTTACCTGTCTGTCTGTAGAAATCAGCAGCCTTTTACAGTCGCTTCCCTGCTGTGATAGTGGGAGAAATGGCCGTAAGCTTTAATGACAGTATTAATTTTGATTTGATTGAATCTCTCTGATAAAAACGGCCTCATTCCTGCTGTAGAACAAATCATTTTGTTTTTCCATACCCCCCTCCTCCAGCACTGCTTCATTACTGCTGACTCACCACCAAAAACCCATTCTACATCATCACCACCCTCCATCCCTCTGACATTAGCTCTATGTGCTGCCTTTTTTCTTCTGAGTCATCCCCCCCTTTGTCTCTCTCCCCATTAAGCTGTTACATCCCTTCCTCCTCCCTTTGTGTCTCCCTCCATCTTGCTTTTGTCAGATGTCTTTGTTCATGTTCTTGTTAAAAGCCCTGGGGTTCACATTATTCACCTCACCTCTACACTTAACTGTCTGACTTGTCTGTAGCGAGTGAAGTAGATACAGTTGTCTGCAGTTTGTGCACTAACGGTGATCCGTGATTCATGACCCACAGCTAATTTAACAGCGAAGCGTCCGTGTTTAAAGGTACAGTAGGTGAGAGTCGTGGGCTGGTGACACGGCAGAGGCAAAGTTGGCCCTACCTCCACTGCTCACTACTGGAGTCTCTGATAATTAACTTAAGCCATGTTTCCTTCATGGTGCAGTATGATACAGTTTGGAATGGTAAAGCCCTGGATCAGGCTTTTACTTGGTAGAGCGCGATATATAGTGTGACAGTGCAATACAATGACAATGAACAATAACAGTGAATGTGACACAAGAGACAGCAATGGAGGACAGCCAGCAGCACGGTTTGTTTGTCTCAAAAAAAAAACATCAATTGTATGAGAATAGATTGCAAGCGGTGAAGAAACACCAGTCGCAAGGGAGTGATGTTTTACTGTAACCCAATCAGCTGACTGTCCTGGGTGGAGCCGGTCTAACTGTAGCATACCATTTTACTCTGGTACCCCAATATGTAATATTAAATATTACAAATATAAATATATTCATAATGACAAGGCAAACAAATATGTACTCTACTGAACCAAAACTGTTCCACTCAGTTGAAATAAAGCTTTACTAAAGTAAACAGTTTACATCGGAACTTGGAACTTGATGTCACCTTAGGCTGCTAATCCCAGACTGCATCACAATCTTATTTTAGACTGAAAAGGATGTAGTTGGATGTATACAAAAGCTGTTAAGACCTTGCTTCTCTGTTGTCACAACATATTTGCCAAACCTTGTGCCCTAGCAGTGTTCCAAACCAAACACATTTCTATTTGCTCATCAAGGATGATTAATAGTGGTTACTTTCAGAAAAATGCCATACTCTCCCTTTAAATCTTTCTCACCGTGTTGCATGTGTCTGTGCATTTACAGGACCATGACTCCTGTCTACCCCCTAATGGAGACTACAGTGGCAGCAGCATGGTCCTGGTTAACCCATTCTGCCAGGAGACGCTCTTCATCAACAGAGACAAAGCTTCTGCCATCTAGAGACAGAAAACCAGTGACGCTGTCGGGTTCTCCTCCACCTTCACCCCCTGCTGTCTATTTTATATTTGTGGTAAATATTCAGAGACTTTGACTTTATACTGTATATTATGAAAACAAAGAGCAACCTGGAAGGAGTGTGATGTAAACGGATATTGTTTATTATGAGGATCCACCTGCATATTTTTCTGATGTACATTTTATAAAAAAAAAAGGTTTAATTGTGATTTTGAAAAAAAAAAAGGTTTTTATTGTCTTTATAAAATACAGAATATATGTGGTGGTGTGATGGTCAGAGTCCTGTGGATGTTGCCACAGAGAAAGAGAAATGTGCTATGAAAACATTAACGCTGTAATCTTTCTTTTCCTTTAAAATCAATCCCAAAATACTTATAGCCTGTTGAACTTGAATATCGCACCTACAATATTTACTTGTGGGGGAAGAAGGGGCAGAGATTAGTCACAAAATATGAATAAAAAAAATCAGGGGTATGTATTTATCAAACCATTGTGCCAATAAATTTAAGACTGCTCCAAAGAGGCATCAAAATGACAAACTGGACTGTAAGAGTTGTCACCTTTTAATTAAGAACTCTCATGTGACCACATGATTAATTAGATATAGGACAGGATTAGTCAATCAGAGACAAGGATTTCACCTGGATCTCTTCCATGTTTCATAATTGTGTTTTTCCTATGTGATAATCTCAAAATGTGATCTTCATTTGCAATACAAACATGTATCACAATAATCATGTGCTTTTAAAATAGACAATAACTCGTCAAATATAACAATATATGTTGTGTAAAAAGTGACATAACTGAGCAGAACGCATAATCTGATGTTAAAATGGTTTGCAAATACAGGATAGGCCTGTGCACATTAGAAATGAAGATTGAACAATAGGAAATAAGATGAATTATCAATAAAAAATTAAATCAAAGTCAGGTAGTAAATAAATTTGCTGATTGAAATAAGTTTACCACACTGACAGTGTGCAAGTGCAGGAAAATGCTGATAAATGCTTACAGAAACAAAGAAAAATGTATCATAACATCCTTACAAATGCAACAGCTTAGAAACCTACTTAATTATGGATTATACAAGAAATGAACCACCCAGTATTACAATTATATTCTATACAATCACTTTAAAACATGGGTGAGCCATGTTTCTAACTTGTATCTCTCAGCAGTTTGATAAGTACAAGCCCAGATTGAAAAGGTAAATGTGAGCAGATTATTTGGAGGATTTATGGTCTACATCTGGTGACTGTGAAAGATGGTGCATTTGTAAGTGAAGTTAAACTGACTTAAAATGGATTTTCCCCCCTCATGTGTCACCAGCTTCTCTTAAGAGGGACCACATAGATGTCTTAATTCTATATGTTGGCCCTTTATATACCAGTATGTGTGTATGGAGGCTTGTTTGTGCATGAAATCATATTGTGAGAGTGTGTGTGTGGACAATTCGTTTAAAATGTGCTGCGGCCCCTTAACCAAATATCATTGTTACTTTAAGTAAAACAAGACTGTATCACTCACTTTTATTTGTTTTCTGTGTGTTTCTGTTTGTGTGTGTGCGTGTGTGCGTGTGTGAGTGTGCCTCTGTATGTGTGTCTGTCTGTCTGTCTCTTGTCCGTATTGTGGAGTCGCTACTGGTTTTAGCCCAGTGTGAGAAATATTTTCTCAGTGCCATAGAAAACAATTAGACCATCTTTTGTTACTGTGAGTGTTTCCCAAATGATGTAAAATTGTGCTGAAGTGTTGAATGATTTTTGTGGACCACATTATAGAATTTGTATCAGAGTGTGTCAGAAATCTTGACCAATGAAAATCACTGAGACAAAAAATGTGCAGTATGCTGAATATTAACTGTGAGCACATACAGAGGCGTTTGAATATTTGTTTTTAATTATTGATCCTGTGGCCCTTCTGTCATTTGTTTTTACTTTGCATTGCTGCAGTTTTATCCAATAATCAATGCTGCTTGCCTTTATTGTCGCTAAAGATTTTCTGCATTGTGTGATGCTGTTCTAAAATCTCTGAGTCAAGCAGTGATGGGGAACAACACAATTAAACATATTGATATTTCCTGCGTTGGATGCTCACAGGTGGGCTTGTTGTTTTGCACGCTCAAAAAGGTGTTTATTTTACCAAACGTTCAGTGGCACGGTGGAGCAGTGTTCAACATTATGTATTTTTTGTACTGTAGTATATACACTGTACTTTTTACTGCTGAGCAATAAAACAAAGTTTAAAAAACACCAACTTGTCTGTCTGATTATTTATCTTTTATAAAACAAACATTATCACTTATTTATATTTTACCATGGTTTTTGCAACATGATTTTGGAAAGGATTTCCAAAATTGCAAACACACAATGTGTGAATTAAATATCACACCTGACTGTTACATAACACAGCGGTGGTAACAGTCTTGTCAACCCAGGCACATCCATTCATGTGGTGAGGTAGAATTTTCTCACTGTGTTGCATCCGGTCAAGTGACCTCTAAATCAGCGAACATGACTTCAGTTCATCTGATTACAAGCCTGATTTTCTGATGAGGAGAAGGTAAATTAAAAGTACAGTATGTGTGAATCTTCAGAATCATTGGCCTGTTTGAATCTAGTAAAACATGATTGTTAAACCTTTAAGAAATTTGAGGTTGTCCAAATTAAAACTAACGTTCATAGACATGACTGTTGAACATATCCACTGTCACAAAACTGTAAAATTACTTGAGATGAAAACAGTATAAACATTAATGTTGATGCCTATTGCACTAGATTAAAACTCAAAAGTGAGAAGTCACAAAAGATATGCCCATGTAAATGTAATTTTATAAAGTAAGTTATGCAACAGTCGCTTGATAAAAGTCAAACTAAGGATAGATATTTTTATGGAAATAATGAGAAGGACAAAGTAACGACATACTCATTTTAAATCATAATTGTGGTTTAGAAAACAATTTAAGAGATAACATATCACAACTATTTTGCAGTAAGTATCATGACATTGATTTAAGTCTAAAGTACTTTTTCAGTAAACTCAATGTTTTATTATTATATTATTTATACTTATTATTTGACTGTTTACTGGTCAGAATGGAAGGGGAAAAAACTGAGCAATCTATTGATTATTAAAGAAATAACTGATTATGATAAAGAAATAGAAATATGTCAATTTGATAAAAAAAAAAAAAAAATTGGTTTAAGTTACAGTAAAAATGGATGCTGTGTTGGAGAAACTGTATTAATTTTTATTTATGTACAACATATAGAAACCAGCGGTAGCACAGAACATGTATAGTATACAAACATTCAAGAATTAAAAGAAATAAAGGGGTAACGTTAAAAGATTAAAATAGGATATCAACAGTTTTCAGTCTGATGATTGTGATATATTTATAGTAAAGAAGCAAGTTTGAGGAAATCTACAAATATGGCTTATTAGTTGGTTTTATGTTAAGACTCGTACTATATCCGGCAGAGGCTCGAAGTGCTTCCGGGTAACAAAACTGATTTGTCAAATAGCCTGCGCATGGCATGGTTGAGAGGAAAGCCGACGGGTCGTGAGGAAAGCGGAGTGGAACTTTATCTTTATCAGCCTCTAACATACGTTAAAGTGTCAGAATTCGGAGTAAATCGGCGTCTTCTGGCCCCGTGAGCCGCTGTCCTTACTTTATCAGAGCGAATTTTCCACATTTGTCATCGCTCCGTCAGTCAGTGAGCTAACTGCTTCTCTCAACGTTGCTCTTTGAAAATGGCGGACGTACCGACGGAGAAGAGCCTGGACGATTTCTTTGCCAAGCGGGATAAAAAGAAGAAGAAAGAGAAAGGGAAGGGGAAGGAGTCCGCCACCGCTGCCCCCGCGTCTGCTGCAGTAAAGAAGCCCAAGAAGGAGAAGGAGAAGTCGGCGAAAAACGAGAGTCAAGACGCGCAGGTCGAGAAGGTAACCGAACCGACGCTGTTCTCGGCGAACTTTTTTTGCATCTGTTCCACACACACATGTCGTGTCACATTTTACTTGTACCTGACACAGTCTGTCTTACCTCCACACTCCCTAACAACTCTCTCATAGTACACCGATATGTACTAGAAGACACGGGTGACAGTTAAGGGACAAAGCCGGGTCGCCAGCGAGCATATGGTGTACTCGGACTTACAAAATCCAGCACAACACGTTCTTATACTCGCTTTTTACATGCATATATAAATGCTCGCGAGTTGCTAAAGCCAGTGTGACTTATTATTAAACCTGAGGTGAGAACGTGAAGTTGTCTCACTGACATTGGCCTTGTGATTGCACTGGACAAGCTGTCATTCCACATGCTTAGGATCGTGGTCTTCATTGTTAGGCCGAGCCGCCATTTGTCACAAGTTTGAACCGGAATGACGGCCTTTAAATATTTAAATCACAACAACAAGAGTAACAGGATTTTATATATATATATATATACCAACATTTATACATACGTTTTATTGTCCATATATACTCACTGCGCACTTTAAGTATTATGTGTACCTAATGCAGTGACCTGTAGTGTCATTCAGAGATTGTCTTCTCCTAACTTTAACTTTTATTATACAATTTGTTTGGAATTGATTTTAATGCATCCTTTCTGAGGTTTGTTTGACTATTTATCTTGACATTTTATTTACTGTCGACTGCTGTGAAGGCCTTGTTGTATCCACACTGATTATTCTTTTTCATAATCATATTTTTCTTTTAACTTACTTTTGTTTGCACCAAAGGTAACCAACCTTGGTGTTCACACTATGACTTGTGAAAAGTGTGATCTGTCAAAGTTGTAGGACGATCCAATCAATTTTGCTAGAACTAAAAGTAAAAACACAATTTCACATTTTGTGTTGCCACTAGCCAGGCAGCAGGCTTCCACCCATTCAGTTGCCATCCTTACCTACTTTTGATGTGTATGCAGGTTACCAAGGCAACCATGGTAGTTGCCAAAAGTATGTTTGCAAGAATAGCACTCTGCAGGCTTCTGCACTTGGGGCCAATTGGTCCATGAATATAACCTGCTAAGCCAGTCATTGCACCACCTACTGGCAATATGAAGTATGCCTTCAGTAACTAATATTGTTTTATTTATATGAAGTTTTCAGGGTGTGGTCTACAATTGCTATACTCTGACATAAGTTATTGCTGGCCTCCCTCAAGGGCCACACAACAGCCACTGTGGTTGCTCCACATCCTGACATGTTACATTTTTCATGCCTTTCTCTATAAATAGTTAGAATATAAATGGTTATGCATGAAAATCTCGTCTATCAGCAGATTCTGAAATACTAATACATGTCCATCTGTTACCAACAAAGATGCCTTCTTCAAAGTCAATTCAGTTAACTTTCTTCTCCGTTCTGATGCTCAGTTTTAACTTCAGCAGCTCATCTTGACCAGGACTACAAGTCTAAAAGCATTGATTTGCTGCCATGTGAATGGTCAATTAAACATTTGTATAAACAAGCAGTTGAATAAGTCAGATGTACCTAATCTAGTGGCCAGTGAGTGTATGTACATGCATATACAGCTAGAGATGTGCATATTAAAAAAGGCACTACAAAAAAACTCAAAAAGTGAGGTTCACATTCTTAAATTATATTTTCCTTCTCCACAAGGAAACTCCAGTAGTAGAAACTAAAGGATTTAAGCATATCTCTCTTGTATGACACTTTTCCTCTTCTGTGGAATGAATGGAATAATAATATCTGCAGTCATATCGCCTGTCACATGAAGAACTTTTTTATTCAATCCAGATGTGAGTACCAGTGTAATTTATTGTTTTTATGTTTTGTGCTTTTGAAATAATGCTTTCTTCTGCCAAGGAGGACGAGGAATGGAAAGAGTTTGAGCAGAAAGAAGTGGACTACAGTGGACTGCGACTTCAGGCTCTACAGATTAGGTGTGTTTTGTTGTCATGAGTCATCCATCACATGATGTTCATCTGGGAATCTAACAGGGAGTGTGACCTCCTGTGACTATCCTACCCAATTTTCTTTACAAATATTTGAATGAATTTCTACTATTTCTATTACTCAATCTGTCACCATTGTTTTTGTTTTGTTTTTATGAACTACTTCTCTGGTTTGAGCTTCTTAAATGTGAATCCTTTCCTTGCTCTTTGACATTTTATGAAGCAGACAATTTATTTATTAATCAAAACACTTACTATCAGTTCACAGATTGCTAGATGAATGTTAGTTTCAGTTGAACAGTTATTTTTAACAAATAAAGAGAACCGTTGCCAGTTGTTCAGCAGTTTAATAATAATAATAATGATAATAATAACAACCCTAACCTAACTAACCTAACCCAACACTAACCCCATACAGATATTACACACAAATTTATTGATAAATCAACTTATTTTTACAATCAATTCTTCAACCTAATCTGAAAAACAAAAAGCTTATATGAGTTTGAACATCCACATGCGTGCAGACGTTGACATATTTGCTTGATGTGAATTTTAAGTGATGGGATGAACAACAGTAGAGAACAGCTGCTAACCTGATTAGCTAAACCTGCACATAAGTCACGGTTGAACTGTTAATGTCACCGTCTCATGTCCATGCTGATCTGTCCCTCACTTTTTGTCTGCAGTGATGAGAAAGAGGAAGAGGAGTACGAGAAGGAGGAGGTCGGCGAGGACGGTGAGATCATCCTGGTCAGTGGAGACAAAGTGTCAGGGCCCTGGAACAAATCTGGAGCTGCTCCACCTCCTGCTGCTCCAGCCGGTGAGCAAACCAACTTCAGCTTTTCTTAGAAGTTTAAGGACTCGGGGAATCAGCGAAACAGAGCAATGGTCATGGTTGATTTTAATTCATGTTCACTTTTTTTTTTTAAATGTGGCACCTTAAAGAAGTTTTTTTCTAAATTATCTTTATTATCTAGATATTTTAACTAGAAACAGACCTATGCTCATATAAAGTGGTTTCTCTAAATAAAATGCTACAGGACTCTACCTCTAAATTGTTAGTGTTATTATCATTCTGTTTTTTCTGTTTCTCCAGAGGAAGTCGAGGTACCTGAGTCAAAACCTACTGGTGTATATCGCCCTCCAGGGGCTCGGCTGACCAACACCAGGCGAGGGCCAAACCAGGGTCCTCCCGAGATCTTCAGTGACACACAGTTTCCCTCTCTACTGGCCACTGCCAAGCATGTGGAGACACGCAAGTAAGTAGAGCTTAGTTGGGAATATTATATTTGTGTATTTGGGTGTTTTAAAGTGCTGGTTTATGAGAGCAGGAACTTAATAGTTGGTCTGTCTATGAAATTCAAATCTCTAAGTTTATTTTTGCACCTCTAGAGTGATGCAATTATTTGCACTAAACTGTGAATAACTCGGACGTGAATTTCAATACACACGTCATTTATGTTAAGTGTGACGTAATTTAGCAAATTAATTATAAAGCCAAAGAAAACTTAAGTGTCAGAGGATGAAATGGGTCGAGTTGGCCTCCAGCAATGATGAGCTGTTGCTCAGAAATTTTACTTACAGAAAAGAGAAGAAAAACCTGCATCAGGACAGATGTTCAAAATGTTTGTCCAATCCTGATGTCCTTGTCCTGTTTGTAAGAAGTCCTAGCTGTTGCTTAGCTACAAAAGCTGGTTATGCCCGATAATTGCATGTTTATTGTGCTGAATTAATCTTCTGTCCAATTAACTGTAGTAGGAATAATAATAAATGTGTAAAACATACTATATTTGCCCCACTCCCATGTTCATAAAAGTATTAAACATTTTAAAAATATTTCTTTAAGGTCCATTTAGAACAGAAAAAAGTGCAACTGATTGCAAGTTAACTATGTACAACTGTGTAATTGTTTGCAGTTTAATGTTTTAAATCAATCGACAGTTTCTGTTCTGAACTAGTCCATGTTTTGTAGGGACAGAGAAATGGAGAAGACCTTTGAGGTTGTGAAACACAAGAACCGCGGCAGAGACGACACCAGTAGCGCCGCCATGCAGCACTTGCAACTTGACAACCAGTTTGCCATCCTGGGGGACAAGTAGAGCTGCCCCTCCCCCTCCCCTCCGTCCTCCAGCCCCTCCAGCTCGGTCCAGCTCTGCCCAACCCCCTCGAAGGAAGCTGAACCTCCAGCTATGTGGACTGCAGTCCCGATGCAGCTCACCCTGCCTCTGCTATCGCCACCAACACACTGGTTATTCACACACACACAGTGACACATAAACACACACACACACACACACACACAGTGACACTCCCTTTAAACAGATTAACAAGACACTTGCATTACATTTGGTGGGCAAACCTGAAGGACTGCATCTGAAGGGGCTGTTCAAAGACGGACTAATTGAAAAGGAATTGGCAAAAATACACCTTAACGTACAACACTGCAACAGCAACAAAAGACAACATGGTTGTCCTTTTGTGGATTGTACTCAGAGCGGCAGTTGTGATGGCACAACTTCTCTCTGGACTTCAAATCGCTTTGATAAAGCCACAGAGGATCAGAGAAGATGATTTTACAAACTTTTGTGAAAATATCTATTTTTTTGCAAGATTGCTTAAAAAAAAAAACCTAATCACACATGGTTGTTTGTGGGGTGTGTTTTTGAGTTGCAGTTTTGGGGGGAAACTACCTCAGCAGCGTTAGCAGGTGGTGACCATGTGGACTGTGTGGTAGTGAATGGGGCAAAAACCAGCAGCTCCTCATAAAAGCTGGCTTTCTGATTTAGAAACTTGAAGCTTTGCTTTTGTTTTTTGTTTTTTTTCTCCTTCTTCATGATGGCACTCTGCAAAGATGGATGGATGGACAAGAAGAAATAGGTTGCGGTCCTCCATTTAGATTATAAAAAGTGGCCTTACTGATGAGAGAGAAAGTGCTTTGTCATCTGAAGAGAACTCTGCTCGTCATCTCTCGGGCTGTTGCCTGCTTCTGGAACTCACCACTTTTTTTTGGGACACACACATTTAATTGGAATAATGTCTTTCTATTCAAGAATGTAGTGCTGATGTAGTTTGCCTGATGCTACTAAACGTCTTTCATATCCACTGTTTATGGTTTGGTTTTTTTTTCCTCGCCCTTTAATTTTTGGTACATTTAGATCTCTGCAAAAGTCTTTGAAGCTTGAATTCAATTCTTCTGATAAATGCTTTACTGTCAATTTGACACAGATGTTACAATATCAACAAAAAGTCTTTTTTTTTTTAAATCTTTTCCTCCTCCATTATCACGCTGTCTCACTCCAGAGGTTGTTTGTGCATGACTTCATTTTCACACATTGACAGTAACTGCTGGTCTGTAAATACAAACTTCACCAAATCAACAGATTATTGGAATCCACTGTCCAAACCAGCACTATGTTTGCCCAATAAAATCAAGTAGGGTTTTTTACAACAAGCAAAACATAATGTTTAGAAAGGTGAAGAACTGGATTTATGTTCTGTGTTTCTGTCCTTTCCATGAAAGACGTCAGCAAGTGTTGTTCCCTGCTGGGACACTGTGGGTGGACACAGAATATTTGCAGTGAAACAAGAAAGAGACTAACATACAAATAAATAAATGAATAAATAAAGTGATCCTCTTGAATTATGTCTTGTCTGAATCTTTATAGTGAAAACATTTTTACTACTCCGGTGTCCAGAGGTGTAAGAAAATAGAAGTTAAATTAGTTAGCACAGTATTCTATGCTGAATACTCAGTTGATTCATCAATGCACTGATTTTAACCACTAACTGGCAGCAGATTTTCTCTCATTAGACAAGAAAAGTATGTTTTGCTCATGTGTCTCATTACATTGTCAATTTTACCATGTGAGTTTTTCTTAAGAGGACATTCATTGAAAAATCTATTTTCTGATGTTTTTTGGTGTGTCCCCGTGAACTTCCCGTATCTAAACATCACAAAGTGTCACAATAAGCACTTCCGCCACTTTTGAGAAAAAAATGGCTTCTCTGTGCTCAAGCAAGCGGTTTTGAAAAGTCGAGTTTAGTTGTGTAACTAGCACATTTTACATGCAACGGACCCTCTCCAACAGCTACTCCCGGTCATGGGCGTGAACATTCAACCTGAAGAAGAAGAGACTGAATCGCTTCCGCCATTACAACTGTTGTATTTGTTGAGAGCAACGTGTCTCAGAAGAAAGGTTCAGCTCATTGTTGCTGGTCGTCAAAAATACCAGACGCTTCATAGACTCTCTTCTAATGAGGAACAAAGAGCAGAGTGGATATCTTTCATTTTTGATAGTAATATCCCTGCTAAGCTTCCCGAAATCCTGTTTGTTTGTAGCAGTCACTTCGAAGTGAATAGTTATACAAACTTTTGGCAAAACAAAGCGCGACTCGTCTCAAGCAGGAAGCAGCTCCAGCAACCCGTAATGGATTTCCTGAAGACAATGTAAGTATTTCCAAATTAATTAATAATGTCTGTGTGAGCTTGACTGCTTCTTGTCTTGAATAGCAATAGCTAACGACGGCTAATTGCAGCCACATTTGAAAGGCAGCGCGTGTGTGTGTTCGCCTTCTCTGTTTGTCTCAGCAGGGGAAGGAGTGAGTGCCCCATGTCATGCTGTTTACAAGCGAATCGATAAATGAGCCGTGTTGGAACCGTGTGTGTTTACGTGTCTGCGAGTGTCTTTCAGCTCGGGTTAGCGCGTATGCTAACTACTGACAGCGGCAGGCAGAGATCGGTGTGTGTTCGCCTTTTGTGTTTGTCTCAGCGCCCGCAGAGAGAGAATGAATGAGTGAGTGAGAGTGAGTGTTTGTCTCAGCTCCATGTGACGCTGTTCACAAGCGAATCTTTGCACGAGCCGTGTGGAACCCTGTGTGTTTACGTGTCGGCGAGTGTCTTTCGGCTCGGGTTAGCATGTATGCTAACTACTGACAGCGGCAGGCAGAGATCGGTGTGTGTTCGCCTTTTGTGTTTGTCTCAGCGCCCGCAGAGAATGAATGAGTGAGTGAGAGTGAGTGTTTGTCTCAGCTCCATGTGACGCTGTTCACAAGCGAATCTTTGCACGAGCCGTGTGGAACCTTGTGTGTTTACGTGTCTGTGAGTGTCTTTCAGCTCGGGTTAGCATGTATGCTAACTACTGACAGCGGCAGGCAGAGATCGGTGTGTATTACTTTTGAATAGGGAAAAGCTAAAATTGTTTATTTTACATGATCTATAATGTTTTTATTTTGTATTTTCCATACTAGGGTGAATTAAACCGGTACAGTCAGTCCGCTAGTAGCAGGCCAATCACGAGACCCAGTGTTCTGGGGGGGCGGGCATTAGCTCAGAAACAGAGTGCCTGTTCAGAGGCTGGCAGAGAGCAGCAATAAACGGGCTTAATCTGAAGAAACTATGAGGTTTTTGACCATAAATATTATTTAATTTATCCAAGTAGACATCAGTAATCTCGATTTTTGGTTAGACCTTTAAAAATATACTATTTTGGGGAACAAACAATAGCAATAGCAATAGTTTCTAGTATCCCAATATATTTTAATGATGATTTGGGATATTTATTGTATGACTAGATTCTTCCCAGTCCACAAGAAAAAAAAACCCTTTTATTTTCAAGAAATAAAATAACTTGACTCAAAAATCACACAAAAAACTGTTTATTTAGAGATGGCGCAGACATTAGCAGAAATATTTTTGCTCTTTAAGTCTCTCTTATGTGTGTTCTTCATAGTTGTGTCTACTGAAAAGACAGAAAGACAACAATTATAACATAATATCACAAAAGCCTGCATTGTTGTGTGTGGAATAGTTACTTTTTTTTTCACCTCAGTCAAATTTCCATCAGTCGTTTTCTGGTGGAAAAGTGCTGTTACTGCTTGTAGTGTTTGCAGTTGTTTCTAACTGCAGGGTAATGAAAGAAGAAAAAAAAACAATATTTTCCTTGAATTTTAACTTTACATCAGGGATTTAACATTCAACATGTCTGTGGATCATGAGATATGGAAAAAAGTAGAAGCACTAAAATCTAACAAAAAAGTTAGTTGGTGTGTCCCGTTTTGTCTGTGTTTGTGAATGCCATCCAGGTCATAGTCAACAACATTAGTTAGGACTTTATGGTTCACATGACATGGGGGAAAAATTAAATGCATAAGTTTGTCTTGTGTTTCGATTACAATTGTCTACATGTGATTACTGATTTAATATTTTCTTTGTATTGCATTTTTCTGTCTTATGATATATATTAATTTTGCACTGCAAATATGTTCTTCACTTTTACTTTGAAGTGGTGTGCAATATCATTCTGAATAGTTTTTAACAGTTTTTTAACTGAAGATATAATTATAATTTCAAATCACTGAACAGTAGATTTTTTTTCCTGAACTGTTGGACTTTTCGCCCCGTCCCCCCGTCCCCCCCGTCCCCCCGTCCCCCTCCTGACCAAACAAGAAGTTCACTGGCACCCAGTTCATTTTGAGTTTGAGGTCCCTGGTTTAAAACTATCACACAACAAACAGGCTGTTGCCCAACCAGCATTAATATTCTGTCCGGTAGACAAATTCAAAATCAGATTTCTTGAAAATGTTTTTAAATAGTTTGCTTTTGAGAATGAATGTATTCAAAAATCATGCAGAATTCAGAGCCTTTATTCTGAAAACAAAAGACGAATTGAGTCAAAAGACACTCGTAACAATTTCAAGTTGCTCCAACACATCTCTTAATTTTGCAATTTTTTTGTACAGCACTGAATAGTTAAGATTAAAAGAAAAAAGGTTAGTAGGGGAAAAAAATGATATCGCTCAGTCTTCAATAGTTTAGTAAAAGATTGGCCCTATTGACCCCTGCACAATAATGTAACAAAAACAGATTGTTTTGGAAATGGAAACTACAACTTAATTGAAGTTGTAGTTTCCATTATAAAAAAAAAATCTACAAAATATAATAAAAGAAAAGGCTAGAGGAACAATTTGGAATGGAGGTATGAAAGGTATTTTTAGTTTGTTTTATTCTGTTCAAGATTGAAAATGGGTAAACTTTATTTAAAATCTTCATGTAAGAGACAGAAAACTCAACTCAAAAAAAAAAAAATCTTAATTTTCTTAAAATAAAAATTGTCACTTTTGACTGCCACACAGTGAGTGTGGAAACTTTTCTTACCATGGTCACATTCTTATCAGACGTTTCTGGTGGAAAACCACTAGTGCTTTTAAGAAGAATCCAAACGCCGGGCTGGATGGGAAGAGAATATATCAGTAGCTGCTGAAAATAACATTTTTGAAAATATTAACTGATCTGTGCTATTGCTGCTGTTAGCCTCCATTATTTACAGTGAAAAGTGAATGTTTTTCACCTACCGGAGGATGATCTTGGCTGTCCTTTTTTGACACCTCACTTGTTTCAGTAACCTGGAATTTAATTTATATATAGGTATAGATATATAGATTATTAGTTCATGAACCGATAAATCTAAATTTGCTGAGTCTGTCTTGACGTACTTGTTAGTAAAAACAAATTCAATATGAGTTACTGAAACTTTGCTTGAATAAGAAGTGGAGCACAGTTCATTTCTTCATTCAACAGCTCAGAATTATAAATAACAAAATAACAGATAGAAACTCAAAGCTAAAGGTTGCTGCTGTTCTGCCTCCATTATTTACAGTGAAAAGTGAATGTTTTTCACCTACAGGACGATGATCTGGGCTGTCCTTTTTTGACACCTCACTTGTTTCAGTAACCTGATTTGCTTATAAAACTATGGTTTAGTATTAAATATTGAGAGAGGAGTCTTTAAAAAAATTAACACAAATAATCAGATTTCAATAAATGTTTATGTAACAGAGTTTAAACTTTTAAGACACATTTCTTGATAATGTGTAAACAGTTTTCTAAAATTGACCTATCCCCAATTTTTTCTACAAAGTGGTTTGAAACTTATAACTGTTTAAGATGCATTTCCAAGGAGCTTTCCAAGATTTTTTTTCATATAAAAAGTGTCATAACAATTTAAAATATGCTTTAAAGATTGAAAATCCCTTTTAATTTCTTATAAAATAGTTCAAACTTTTAAATTGTAAGATAAATAACTTAATAATTAAAGATATTTAACCATTGAAATAGGCCTTAATTTTTATATAAAAAGTTTAAACTTTTAACTATTAAGATTAATATTTCAACAGTTTTTATATAACAAAGGGTTTAAACTTTAAACTATTAAGATAATTAGATTTTTTTTAACAATTGACATATCCCCAAATGTTTATACAATAAGGGTTAAACTTTTAACTATTTGAGAAATTCCAGTACTGAGCTTTCCAAAATTTGTTTTTACATTAAAAAGGTTAAAACCTTTAACAATTAAGATTAATATCCTAATAATTAAAAATATTTTTTACCGACTGACAATCCTTTAATTTTCGATAAAAATAGTTTAAGCTTTTAACCATTATTATAAATATCTCAACAGTGTTCTTATCTCTTGAGATAGCCATGATTTGTTTCTAAAACTACGGTTATATAGTAAATATTTAAATAGTAATTTATTTATTTTTTAAATTTTAACTACAAACATAAATATTCAGCAGATAATTTTAATATATATGTATTAAGAAACTGTGTTACTACTATCAAAATTAAAAAAAAAAAGTTCAACTATTGAGCTTTCCAAGATTTATTTTCAAATAAAGGGTTAACACTTTTAAGATAAAACAATTAAGATAAATATATTAAAACATAAAAATTAACAAAAAACAACTGACATTCATTTTATATGAAAAATAGTTGAAACCTTTAAGATTGTTTTTAACGACGGACATATTTCTTAATTTTTATATAAAAAAGGTTTAAAATTTTAACTATTAGGATATATCTTGACAGTTAAAAAGTCGTTTTGAACTGAATTAACAAGAGATTAACAAGAGATCTTACTGTGGCAGTGAGAATTAGTCCCAGCAGACAGAGAAGTAAAAGCTTTCCCATCTTGCTCTTTTTCAAATTAGCTTCAAATAATCGTACACTTCTTTAACCATAAGTGGAGTCTGTGACACTTTGTTGGAATAAGGCTTTAAATAAATAAGTTATCGTCAGTTCCACTTACATATCAAAGTCCAAAAGTTCAAACTTTTTCAAATGTCAAAGTCAACCATCTTGTTTTTATTCAAAAACCTAAAATAAATAAACATGTGCTTTTAAACCACTGACCAAAAAAACTAAATTTTCTTGGTCAGTTTTGCCTTTTGAAATGTAAAAATGTCTAAAATATATTGATTAGAATTAAACATTTCATTAAATACCTTAGCTTTACATACGACTTAATTGACAGAGCCAACAGATTTTGGAGTTCATCAGATTTTATTTAAATTTTTTTCATTTTAAAATTTTAAGATCGTCATGAGACGGGTTAGTTTTTCTGTACTGATGATGTGTTGTTCCCATTGTAACTTTTTGATACAAAGCCCTTCATATATAGCTGCATAACTAAACCCAAACGTTGATTGAAGCTGGACATTATGGATGTTCTTCTGCAAAGTTTACCCACCGTTATCAATGACTCATTAAACAAATAATCACGGAGTGGTGTCCTGCTTCCCGGCGGCCACTGAAATCCAAGGAAAAATCAGCGTTTGAGCAGTGAGGACATAAACATGGCAGTCTCGCAATTAATAGATCAGTGTGTGGTGTACGAGTTAGTCCTTTTTAGTTTACATATATATATATATATATAAATTAAAATTAAATCTGAAGTATTTAATCTATGAAACTAGAGTGCAGAGGTTTTTCAATTTTTTTTAAAAGAAGAATCATTATCAGGAAGAGAAAAAAAAACTACAGATTCCTCTTTTAAGTAGTTTTGGTAACTTAAAAATCTGACTAAGGAGGAAATTGTCTTACTCGGTTTGTTGATACTGCAATAGTGAATCCCAGCAAATAGAAAAGAGTTAACCCTCTCATCCTGAACATAGATGAATGATTTACTGTGTCTAAGTGAACAAACACTGGCTTTATAAGGCACACGTCAGTAGGTGGAGTCCCAGTGGAAACTGCAAACACACAGCATTGATGTTTCTCTGAAGGTCAGTCCAGTAGTAGAAAATTCTCCTCAAATGTGATAAGCAACAGTTCTCACAGTAAATGAGTACCCACTACTTTCAAATATCCATTTAGGACAGTTAGTCGGGAAATAAACTTCACAACTGTATTCTTTTAAAGCACACACACGCGTCACCGTGCTTGCGAGGACATTCTTAGTCCTGACACATTCCCTCGGCCTTAACCCCAAAGCTAAAACCAAATCTTAACCGCCAAGAGTCCTTTAAAGCCGTGTTTCACAAACTTTATATACAGGAACCCACTTTTTTTAAAACGTCAAACCATCTTGACCAAAATCCAAATATAGTGACAAATTTTATACATAATGTAGCTCCTACTTTACAGCCATATCTGTAACAACTGATATCATTTTATGAATTGATAAATAATTTCCAAGAAGTGTTTGGTAACTGTATTAAAACTTAATTTGATGTGGTTTTTTTTAAAAATACATATACTGAATTACAGTCATTTCCCTTTTAAAGTACAAAAGACACCACACAATAAATCAGCTTCTTAAATGAAAAGTAAAATTTATTATTCCTGAACGACAAAATAGACTTCTTTGGTTGTACAAATTCACTAGTTACAGTCGTGTATGACCTCTAACCCTCGACCCCAGGAGCTCTGACCCTTCCCCTCCAACCTATTTGCAAGTAAAATCCCCCCAAAACAGAACTCAAGAATAAGAAATAAACACAAACATGAAACACTGCATTAATAATGTAGTGAAACCCAAGGGAAAAAAAAAAAAGATTTACCTACTGTAAGTTTTTTTAAAGAAATATCAGCCATTGAAAATGTTATAAAACTGAATTTCAGTCAGTTAGAGAAACATGGAAAGCTTTACCCTACTTTAAATTAATGAACACAAATGCTACTATGTTGTAATTCTGCTAAAATAACTGTCAGCTAATGAACTGACAGTATGTCGAGCAGTGAGCTAAAAGTCGTCAATGTCTTGAAAGGGATTTCTGATCAGTTCTGCCTCTCGTTGCTCTCCCACTCACAAACCAATATACATGCAGAGAGTGTCCCATTCACGAGCCGAACCAAACCCATGTCCGTCAGCGACAGTCGAGGTCAAGACTGGCTCAGTTTCACACCCAGGAGTTTGCTTTTCTCTCAGTATTTGTACATTATTCACACAACAATAAATGATCTTTTCTTTTCTCAGTGGCATCAGATTTAAATTAACCATAGTCAGACAGAAAAATAAAAACACCTGCTACCTTCACGTCCACTCTGGAACAACCTCCAGATTAAAGCAAAGGACAGAAATAAACCATTCACATTGATTAAATAAGGAAAACACCCTGAACAAGGCAGAGCAAGTACCATTTATTAGTAAATGTTGCTAAAGATGCATGTTCCCAAACTTTGATATTTAAAATGTTTTAATATGCTGCAGTGTGTTTATGTTCTTCACATGGGACTGTAACACAGACACACATCTGGACAGCTGCTGATGTGCAACAGGAATCAAATTTATAGATATGTTTGCCTCAAAATAGACAGTTAAAGTGTTTATAGAGTGATATGCAAATCATTTAAAGTCCAGTGTGACATTTATAAAGGTTTATTTTCGGCAATTTAACATACAGGCGAAAACTGTAAAAGTTTAATCGCTTTAAAATAAAAATCGTTTGGTTGCCAAAGTGTGACTTCTTTTGATATTTGATCAATTGGTTTTTGCGTTTCTTTTTTAATAAATAAAACGACATGAATGTGAACATTTTCTGGTTTTCTTTGCTCCATATGAGTAAGTAATTGATAAAATTGTATAATTTTGGTTTATGGACAAAAATATGTTTGAGAAAATCATCTTTATGACCAAACAACTGCCCTAATTCTAATTAAACAAATAGGGCTGCAAACTAATGATTACTTTCTCGGTTAGTTGAACAATTGTTTCGTCCATTGATATGTTTCCCAAATGTTGAAATGATGATATTCTAAACTTTCCCTCAGGATTAATAGAGTATCTATATTTTCAAATGCCTTGTTTTGTCCACAAACCAAATTTTTACAATTTTATTGATTTCCTTGTTATATAAAGCAAAGAATATGCACATTTAAGAAGGTGAAAACATCTGAGAACTTGTTTTTATTATATATAAAAATAATTCAAACTGATTAAAAAAATTATAAAATGAGTAGAGCCCTAAAATTAAATGCACGCTAGGGGATTCTTCCTTCGTTTTAATGGCAGGTGGCAACCACAACTGTCGTGAAACAGTGGCAAAAGTCTTCCATTTTA
Organism: Brachirus orientalis; assembly: GCA_016785285.1. Lineage (NCBI taxonomy): Eukaryota > Metazoa > Chordata > Actinopteri > Pleuronectiformes > Soleidae > Brachirus > Brachirus orientalis. The sequence continues at coordinate 8,637,682 of JAFBJR010000258.1, read as the reverse complement.
TAATCTGGTAGTAGTTACCCTTAGATGTCACTACTTCTTGCACACTGGACCTTAAAGTCAAAGCTTTGCGTTCATGATTTAACTGCATTAGAGAGAGATTTATACTGGCAGATTATGAAATGTGTCCGTACACTCGAAGGGATTAGATGACACAAAACAGATTAATATAGAAAGGCCTTCAATTTGAGTAAAAGAATAAATTAATATGTTTTTAAAAAGCTGAAGTGTGGCAGTGCAAAGAAAAAAGCAAAGATATGTACTGTGTTTTTAAAATCTCCCCACAGTTTTTGATAGTGAAGGTAGCAGGACGTTCCCTCCTCAGTTAATATGTACACTCACATGAGACTCATTAAAACCCCTGACGTTTTACAATCTATTCACTGAAAACCTAAAAATATCATTCAACAAGTTAGTATAGCTATGACCCATTTCTTTTTCTATTCCAGTATTTTTTTCCTTAAAAAAAAATCATTTGAGCAGGACAAATAAAAATAAAAATCTAAACATTTCGGTCACTCTTGTTAAAATAGATCAGCTTCTACTCGGCAGAGTGTACATTAAAACAAAGAATGTCTGTAAGTAGCAATTCCTAACCAACCACACAAGCTCTTTTTCGCCTTTGAGGGACAGGTGAGCGAACTCAGCCGCAGATTTTAAAGGCAAGACTGGCACGCAGAGCACAAGTTAGCACGTGCACGCGCATGTGTGTGTGTGTGGCGTCTATGAAGCATCATAAGTCTCTGCAGTGGTTATATGTGAGTAAATGTCGCTCTACTGACACTGTAGTGTTGAGTGACTGCACCCGCATGTTTACCAGTGTTCCACAGCGTTATGTGAATGCGCGTTCGGGTTCCTTCTCTCCGTGTGTGAGGTGTTACGTGGGCACGGCGGTTTCCAGGCTGCGACGACCCTGCCGAAGTTTGCGCTTGTTGCTGTACAAGGCCATTTCCTCCAGAGCTGAGGTGGTGGGTAGCGGCGGCGTGGAAACCTCTGCCTCTGGATTTGCCGTGGGCCCTTCACAAACAAAAATAGGAAGTTCCATCACACCTGGTGCACTTATTCTTTTTCTTTTCATTTGACATTCAACTCCAAATATAAGTAGTAGAGAAAAAGAAAGAACAAAGCAACTGGACAGAGAATTCCTGTGCAGTGGATGATCCCTTAAACCTGCCAGAGAAGCCCCACATTCAAGTCAGCAGATACAAAAAACGAGCAGGACCCAGAAAAGTGAAAGCTTCTCCATACTGTGTGCGTTCCATGTCGGTTACAAACACATTCACCTGTGATTCTCTGCATCAATTTGCCATTTTGTGGTCCTGCAAATATGGTCAATTTTGCAGTGCTAAAGTAGAATCAGAGTCATTTTAAGAAACATAAATTCTTGAATTGTTAAAGTTAAATTAAGCTGTTTTAGATTTAACTTAACAAGGAAAGTAATTATTTAAAGAGATAAATTAATTGGTTTAGTGTTAGTTTATCGCTGAAAGGATGAAAGTGTTACATTCAGCTTATTCAGTGTTACTTTAAAACTTTAAATAATCACATTTTATTGACACTGGCAAGACTAAGGGCTAAGGGATATGACTACGATGACTACAGTTATGAACAGTGAATTTGGAAGGTAACCATCAGACAGGAATTATTCCTGAAAATATGGGGCTATATTGAATAACTACTTATCAAATACTTGTCTTGTTACCTTTTGTAAGAGGTTGTTTTCATATTTAAGGAAATATGGTAAACATTATGCCTAATGTATGTTTTGCTCATTTAACTCTAATGCTTACCCTGTGCACATTATTCATATTTTATTGATTGATTTATTCCATCTTATTTCTTTCTTTTTTCCTCATTTGAGATGTTTTGGTCACAATTTTTTGCTTGTTAATGTTTTGTTGTCACTAGCAAAAAGGCAATTAATAAAAGAAATAACCTTTAGCTTTATCTACATATTTAGTTCAATTTTGTTACTTTAATATTGACAGAATTGCAATTAAAAAGTCAAGTAATTCTGTGATTCTTATTTTGTTTAGTGTTTAACAGTGAAAGAGTCAAATCAAAATCCTGCTAAATATTTAGCTGAATGATGTCTAGTAATTATTTACAAAGCATGTATTTTCCAGGACCTCTCATGCCATAAAGACTAGAAACGCTGTGCCAATTAAGATTCACACACTGTGTCAAAATGCAGCAATTATCGCTAAGTTGACGAATCTTCCTGGGTGCAGACGCAAAATTCATTTATGAGTGACCTCAGATTTAAACCTTTCTATACTAACACTGCAACACAGTTCCTTGGTTTGTTATGATAATCGTAAAGCTCTTTGTAACCACGACTATCAATAAAGCTTACAACAAAGTCATGCACAGTCTGAAACAAGGTTAGTAATAAAGTCTTAGGGTTAGACGTGACTAATTTCTCCTCGACTTTGGTTTCAACATCAGCAGCTGCTGCTGCTTCAGGTCTGGTGTTCAGCAGCAGGTGAGAAACACCTGGAACCACAGCTACGCCACGCAACAAGCATGTTAGGGTTTAAATCCACAAACCAGCACACACTTGCTCCACACATTCAGCCTCACAATCGCGCACACACACATGCACACAGGATCCTACCAAAAAGAGTTGCTTATCCCAGGTAGACACCTGAATTAAAAGGGAACAGAAGAATTTGATGCTTCACTTTAACCCTTTCGCAGACCGTTTTTTCCTCTGTTTTCATATAAATTAACAATGACAGCGACTCATTTCACTACTCACCCAGGTTGCTGGAGCCATCGTCAATGAACTGCATGTCGTCAACGGTGTCAGGAGACTGGAAGAGGAGAAGAAGACAGTGAGGATGTGAGCGATGAGGGTGTTTGTACTGCTCTGTTTCCTTGGGGAAGCCTTCACCATGTGAGTGGTGGAGCTGGCACCGAGGGAGACGGAGGCGAGGCAACGTGCCAGCCAGCGGCAGCACTGCAGCTCCCTGTGTGTCAGAGCCACAAAAGCTACAGTATCTCTACTTGAACAATTGCCCAGGAGAGATTGGCATGTTGAAGCAAAGGCAGGTTAAGTTAGGTCATCAGTTCCGGGGTTTGATGAGTGTCGGTTTGGCACAGTTACTAAGACAAACAGTGCAGCACCAGTGTCACCAATACATAATGAAAGAACCAACACCAGGCAGCAGTGTTATTGGGTTAGATTATAGATAATCCTACATAAACTAAAGTCACCTCACTAACACCAACACAGAATAAGTTCCGTGAATACTTTATTAGTCAATATAATACTCGCATGCCTATAAGTATGAAGTTATCATCTTTAATTTCAACTCGAGTGAGATCTTTGCTACTACTTGAAGCTAGTATGAAATATCAATGGGGACACAGTTTGTCTTTGTGTGGATGTATCCTTAGTCCACATTTATCAACTGTTGTTTTCCAGAATTAAATTATTTTAGCACAAAGTTCACGTTTAAATGTCACCAGACTGTACAGTGGGGAAAAAATAAATAATAATAAAAAAGGAAACTAACTTCTTTTTTTTTTCATTTTTAAATGTTCTATGAAAAGTTAGAAAATAATAAAAAAGGTCAGAGGTTATATAAAACAGAAAAAAAATAATGTCTGACACTTTATTTTATAAAGCAACTACACACATTTTAATTGAAAAAAAGTTAATTAGACTCAGTTTGTTATATGTAAGGGCAATATTTGGTCTTATGGTTTTACTGTTCTATTAAAAAAAGAGTTAAAATTTACCAGAGGGATGACAACAATAACAAGTAATAGCTTTTAACATAAAAATAGCCATGAGTGTTATATTAAATAGAAAATAAAAGAGTTGAGCCTTTGCTTTACACAACACTTGAGTCAGGTCAGGTGCTGGTAATGTCATTTAAATGACACTGAGCAGACAGACAAACCACACAAAAGCTCCACGCTGAGGTGCTGACCGATACGGACGACCACAGATATCACAAACCACAAATTAACCAACACTCTGCTCACTTTACGGCACCACAGCATGATTCACCTGCTTTCCCTCCCATCGCTCTCTACACAAAAACCTACACAAATCTATTGAGTGCAGCAGGAGAAACTACAGAAGGAGAACCTTCAGCATACCAGTGTTTCACAAGCTGGAGGGCGTGTTATTATTGTCTGATGTGTGACACATGCATGGAACAGACACCTGGCAGATGTTAATGTGACAGTGGATGAGATGCAGAGTCCCCCCGGAACCAATTCTGGTTAGTGGGAACAAAAGTGTTTGAATCTGTGCAGCTGGTGAGCGACTGACTGATTATTTAGCTGAGAGATCGATGGTTTTTGTTACTAGAGGTCGACCGGTTGAATATTTTAATTTATCAATTGGCTCCAAAAGGGCATTATGCAACCTACTAGTGGACTATGGCTCCGAACAGGCCTGATGGCTGAGCTGGTTCCGCCCATCATGCGGATGGTCACCACTTTGCTTTAAGTACAAATTTTGGGTCAATGGCTCATTTAAGGGCCACTTTTGCTGAACATTTGTGGACACAATGATTTCTCTCCCACTGATTGATAACACAAACAATAGTTTAATAATAATAAATAATATATTTAATAAATTTTATTATCTCTGCAAACACATGTAGTCAACTAAACAAGTGCTTGCTGCTGATGCATTCAAGGAACCTTGAATAGACACACAACTAATTAGTTAGTCATTAGATCACTGGGGAAGTAAGAAAATACACTTAATTCTTTTAAATTAATGCTATCACTTATAAAACAATGATTAGTTTTTATCTTTTTAATATGTTAATAATATTGGCCAAATAATCATATTTTAACTTTTTCATGCCTTAAACAATAATTTTTCCTCTCCATCTTTAAAAATCTACACTCGGTCAACCTCTATTTGTCACTACTTATGATGCTTTTACAGAAGAGAGTTCAGGAAGAGACCAGGGAAATAGGAGGAAAAATGAGCAAAAATGAGACACAGGGCTGATTTTGTGTGTTATTTAGTGTTTAAGTTTATGTTCATTGTTCAAGTGAGTGTTAGTGAGTGAGCTACACCGCTGTAACAGTGCAGAGCAGGAAGGACTGATCAGTCACTGAATCATAACTAAGACTGCATTTGCACCGATGCTTCTCGACTCAGGGAGAAACTAGAGAGAGGAGAGGCCGCAGGGAAAGCCACAGAGAAAGGGGGGGTGGGATCTCAGCATGCAGCCAATACCTGGATGTCGTATACGGGTTTGGAAGAAGGAATGGCAGCAAACTGTCGGTAGTCAAACTTCTTTGCCGATAGGCACTAGAAGGATAGTAAACAAGGTCAAGGGGGAGAGAAAAGAGAAATTCGAGAACAGGGAGAAGAGGGTGGACAACGGAAAAAAACAGAAGAGAAAAGGTTGAACTTGGAAAGTGTCAAAATAAAGGTGAGGAAAAGGGATAAGGGTTGAGGAAATGGAAAAATGACAGGTAGAAGGCAGAGAGGATGATGGGTGATTCACAGCCAGCTGTGGAATTTGGTGGGAGAGCAGTGCGGGTTTCTCAGCTCCGATTGGCTAAAGTGAAAATGAGCAAGATGGTGGATTAATGTCAATGTGTCTTTAAAGCAAATGTATTTTTGCCTTTTCCAACTGACCTCATCTGGTGCTTTTCTTTAAAAACGCTCCTTAGATTAAAAAGTCAGTGTTACACAGACCATTTTTTCAAATGATTCATGTTTCAATGATCTTCAAGTCCTCACAACAAAGGATACGACAAGTGACCCCACACAGACACAAAGACCAAAGTGAAAAGCTGATAAACAACAACTTTTGTTTCTTAACAAAAGTTAAGAAAACATAAATAGATTTTGTACTCACCAGCCTGCCAGGTGAGGTGACTCCACGAGGACTGAGCTCTGTCAGAGAGGGAAAAAAGCTTTTGTGTTTTAGGTTGTTTTAATTTTAAGTAAGTAAAGGTTTATATATTCTATATGTTAGTGTTTTCCAAACTTTTATTAGGTGGAGTGGGGACCCACTTTTTAGAGATGGTACACCAAATCATCATTTTATTTAATAAATGTTTTATGCATTTGTTATTTAACACAAACACCTAAGTCTTATGTAAAAGGTTAGGAACAAGCAAATACGGTGACACATCGGTGTCTCCAGGATCCTATGATGACTGTGGTTCTGTTTAAAACCACTTCTTGTGAAGAGTAATTAAAGTTTATTTGTATAGCACTTTTTACAGGCGCAATATCACAAAGTGCTTCACAATAAAAAAAATAAGCACACAAATTAAAAGCAAATGTACATAAAATGAAGAACAACAAATAAGGTTCAATAAAAAGAAGTAAAAATAAAAAAAAGAGAAGGAAGAAAACCAGATTAGGCATGTTAGCATAAAAACAGCAGGTGATGACCATGTAAACAGTAAAGCTGTATAAAATTGGTAAAAATCTGAGAGATTTATTTTGATTGTTTTGAACGATATTGCGAGTGCACTGCGATTAATAATTTTTGCATTTTACCTGTAATTTTCATGAAAATATAAATAATTTAATCATGATGACTCTCTTAAAATTAAACATGTTTAATGTGAATATCAGATTTAGTACTGCAGAACTTCATCATAATGCCATTTTGTTTTATCTTAGTCAAATAAATGTACAGTTAGTGTGAATACTGCATTAAATCTGCAGATTTAGGCCTCAGTGCTAGTACGGAGAGCAGCTTCCTACCTTCCATAGGTGTAGGAGAGGGTGTAGGTGCAGGTGATGGTGACTCTGTCAACTGGTCTAGTGTCCCACGTTTCTTCCCATCCCGAGACTTGGCAATGACCATCTGAGCCTTCAGAGCGTCCTGCTCCAGAGACTTCATTCTGCAAGAGAAACAGCCACCATCAGTTAAAGCACTCAAAATATAAGGAAAGTTAAAGCATTAAAGATGTATTGACACAAAAAAAGCACACAACACTAGGGTCGGTGCAGTGCCTAACACTACCACTGTTGGGCACTCCTTGTCCTGGGTTGCTATGACAAACCATTTTAATTTCATTACACATTAAAAAGCGAGGCATTCCAGGAAAAGGATGACCTACTGCCAGTAGGTTTACCCTTAACTGACAAAGCAAACTTGCTGCAGTTTGTGTGTTAGTTTAAATACCAGTATGAAAACCAAGAGAACTGCAAATGGTGCAAATGAAAATAAAAAGAGTGCTGCGAAGAGGGAGAGAGGGGGGGGAAACAAGACAAAGGACAGAGAGGAAGGAAACAGAGGAAGCTAGGAATGGACAAAAGCAAACAACGTGCAGAAGCAAAGACAGCACTAGAAAGGCAGTGGAAGCACTGTCGCAGTGTCGTCACTGCGAGTGCTTGCTTTTAGACCTTTCCGATATAAACTGGCCTCGAGCAAAATACCCCAATGGCAAAGCACCCCAGCACACCCCACTGATGCCGTGCGTCTGGCCCTGGTGTCTGGGGCTGCGGAGCAGACCTGAGCTGGGAGGCTGCAGAGGCGGAGGTAGAGGAGGAGGAGGTGGGGGGCTGGGGGGCCGCGGCCGAGCCCTCAGATGCCCTCACTCGGGCCTGGTAGAGCCTCTTAGCCAGGTCCTGCTCATACTGCCTAACATCTTCCTCTAGGCCATAGGGCCTGTAGCCAGGAGGCCACAGAGAGAGGGGGGAGGAGGAGGAGGAGGAGGAGAGAGTGGGATGAAGTACACCAGGATGAACGAAAGAGACAGGAAAGAGAGGAAAAGCACACAGACAGAAGAAGAGAAGAAAACCAAAGAATGGAAGATAAAAAAAACACCCACACAAATAGAGAACCAGAAATGATAAATAGCCTTTTTCTTTTCTAAAAGCTTCCATTTGTAGGAGAGCGGAGACACATGAGCAACACACAATCAGCTGTGAACATAAAAGTGCAAAAGAAGAAAAAGACTGAACCCTCAGGAAGTGTACGTTTCATAATACATGGTACAGTGAAATATGAAGTGTCAAAACCGTTAATGTAGTCTGTTGGCAAAACAAACAAACTCATCTTATATTACATTTTTTAAATTGATTTTATATTAGTCTACAGACCTTTGGCCAACTGTGTTGCTTTAAAATATTGCTTTATAAAATAAAACTGGATTAAACTGGAAATACATTCAGGCTGCACTGAGCTACAAGTAAAAAAAACTATGTAAAATATGTATTAATATGGCAAGAGGCAGAAAGTCAAAGCCTTGGAGACAAAAAAAAAGACAGACGTGAGAAATTTGGGGAGCAAATGTCCCAGTTTGTCCCAGTTTATAGTAATCAATAATTTATGGAGAATATTTCTTTGTATTTCATTACACACTAATAATTAACTAATAGTTTATTGACATTAATAGTATTTTTGATGATGACCATTTTGAAGAGAATATACTGTATTTATCAATATAATATGTACAAATGTGAAGGAAATTAATATGGGAAGTCGTCATGGTTACCATGTCCTTCTTCCAGCCACTGACAAACTGTCAACATCATACTGCCTTAAAAAAGCTCAAGCAATCGTTTCTGAATAGTAATAATTTATTCTCTTACTCATCCCTTTTCCATTCACCCTCTGCTGTAAACATACACCAATGACCTGACTGGCCATTTCATCTCATGTCAGTGTGGGTCAAGTTTTACCGTGCTGCTCTCCACATGGCTCTTTTCTCTGCCTCCAGAGCTCGTTTCTCAGCAGGTGACAGGTCCTTGTCGGGGGCCACAGCCAGCTCAGGGCTCTGCATACGAAGCCTCTCTTGATGTCTGCGCTCTGCTTTGGCTGTGCGAATGGGAGCTGACGACTCCCCAGGGTACACTGGAATCAGACTAACACAACAGAGGAAGAGATACATGATGCGTTTCATTAACACACTAGATTGGACGTCAGAACCGCGAGTGACTTCACCTCTGAGGTAACTGCGTTCTGGTTGATAAGTCGGAAAATATCACTGACTTGAACTCATCTCAGGCTAGCCATCATTGTTAGCAATACCATTCAATAACAATGCTTCACATATTCTTATTAGCAATATGTCAAACTGAACAGTACTATGACTGAATCCATGTGAATAAATTAAGTGCAATTAACAGTAAAAGTAGCAGAGTGTTTTTAATAGTGATGTGAGAGGAGGCCATCATACCCAGTCATGGAGTTGGGCCTCTGATCCAGACTGAAGCTGTCGTTCAGTGAATTCCTCTGAGAGTCTCCCTTGCCATCAACAGATGGGGGTCTACACATAAAAAAAGGGTCAGTCCAAGATAAAAAAAAAATTAAATGTATGTATAAAATAATAAAATACATAGTTTCACCCTGAGTACTCACCCTGAGCTGCCACAGTAGCTTGGAGGAGTGGAGCAGTGCGGAGATGGGGAGGACACCGGCTCCACTTTATACTCCACACCATCCAGCAAAACCTTGCCAGTAGCCTTCATCTGAGCCACCTGCTTAGCTAAGTCCTCCTCCTCATCCTCCTCATCTTCATCCAGAAGGTATTCCTGTGCTCGCTGATCAAACTTCCTCGCTGTGAGTGAGATGGACGGACACAATCTTTAAGTTTTGAGAGCAGGTCAAACAAATCAGATGTCAAGCAAGGGACACTAAGGAAAACGTACCTTCTTCCTCCCTCATTTTCTTGAGGTCATCCTCTCCAACAAGAGAGACTCGAGGTTTGGGTTTCTCAGGAGTTTGCTGCTTCACATCGATCTCAAAATACTTCTGTCTGTCTCTGAATGAGCGTTGCTCTGGGCTGTCCTTACCAACAGGTGATGGACTCTGTAGGGTGACAAAAACAAAATGAATGAGGGCTGAGAACAAATACAAAAAAATAAAAAAATAGTAAGTGGAAATTGTTTCTGCTGAAAGGTTGGTTTTTAATGCTATTTGGAATATAATAAAGCATTTTGCCAAAACAGCAGGGGCAAAGACCAGAGACACGAAAGAAGAAAGCAAAAGACTTAAATCAGAACCCAGCACCTGAGCTGATCTAGGCTCAATCATACCATAGCATCATTATGAAGAGAAGTAGTGCAGCTGTCTCAATCTCTGAGAGCAGAGATACCATCACCACCGGTCAAGCCAAGCACACCACGGCCCAGATAAAGAACGGGGCTGCCCTTAGCTGTGGTGGAGGCGGTGGATACCTGCAGGTCCATTGAAGGCCTGGAGAGACGAGGCACTGCTGCCAGATTCATATACTCCCAACGGTCAGATGTGAGCGATGGTCGAGGGGAGACCTTGCTGGTCAGACCCTTACCGGCTCCCGTCTGACCATCTACGTCATCATCAAACACCTCGTTGTTCAACTCAGGCTGAAAAGGCCACAAAGGTCGACAACAGGCTGTCAGACTCGAGCAGGTTTTTGAAGCAATGACGGTACACTTGGGAGAATCAGCATCTGCTGATTCGATGCAACTAAAAACTAATTTTATAATCCATTCATCTGTGGATTATTTTCCTAATTAATCAAATTGTTGTTTGGTCCATAACATATCAGAAAACGTTGAAAAATGTTGAGTGGTGTTTCCCAAACCTAATGGCTGTTCAGCTTTAAATATCTGACATTATTAAAATGTCTTTAAATCCATGTTCTTATATCTGGCTTTTGTTCTGAATGCTTAAAAATGTTTTTGGCATTAAATATTTAACACTAATGTTCAGTTGTTTTGAAATTGTTTTAACTACCCTCACGTTATTATCCATTCTGTCTTTGTTTTCCATTTATTGAGCATTGAGCAGTTTGTTTTGCTGTAATTGTGGGGAGAACAAATATTAAAAGAATAAACTCTTTATGACCAGAATGAATGACAGCAAAACTCTTAACTAAGATTATCTTAAACTTCTGTGAACTTTTAGAGCAAACTGTAAAATGAACTAAGTGATGAGAGCCTGAAAGCATCTACTACTCAAATTATATTAAATGGCTGATATTCCAGCCTGTGCAGCCCAACAGAAAGCTGCCCTTTCATTATTTTTTGGTCAATATGTTTACTCACCTCTGGGGAAATTTGCTTTGGGTGAAAATTGTTCCTCACACCATACAGGTCCTGTTGAGAAGAGCAGGAAATAAGAGTGGTAAGAAAAATAAAAAACATCAGACTGGAGTTGGGACAGGATAGAGTGAACGAGCAGGCAGACCAAGTAGAAGCTGGGATACGATATATAGTATTTATACATGAAGAAAATAGGTTTGAATATTAGTACACGAGTCACACATGGTTGGACAAATGGATAAAGAGTCAACACCAGTATGACAGATGATGGCACTGAAGTACATAAACCAACGATGAAGGCATTCCACACGTCACAGCACGTCACAGGACCCCCGACTCAGTGCAGGCTCCTTACAGGACAGCCTGCTCCAGTCAGGAAGGGGGCGGGGTGAGACCAACCAATCATGCTTGTAACGTGACCCGGGGCGAGTCCGGGCAGCATGGCCTACCTGCGGTGGCTCCAGCACTGCTAGTGAGCGAGGCACGGCGGCAAATGCCTTGTATGCCTGCTTGACATTCATGGGGAACTCGTCGATCGAAGTGGGGGAGGGGGCTCGAGGCTGCAGGGGAGGAGGACCAGGGGACATGGAGGGTGGGGTAGGTCCATGTGGCAGGAGGAGGAGGAGGAGGAAGGGAGGACAGACAGACATATGGACGAGAGGGTAGACAATGAAAAAACCAGCAAAGTTGAAGAAGACTGTGGAGGAGAAAGGTGAACAGCATGGCAGCTGGTTTCATGTGAGAGGAGGGAGGTATGTCAGAGAAAGAGAGACAGTAGGGCTTTGGCAGTTTTTTTTCCCTGTTCCTGCAACTTAATCAGGAAAAATGTGTGACAAAACCAAATATTTACCAATTAAGAAGAAATTACCACTTCAGAAAGTGGCTATCACGAGGAGATTTTTTTTATTTGGGAGCTCAGAGTTTGGTTGAATGCTTCCTTTGCAGGTTTACTTCACACACTTAACATCCAGGTGTGCCTGGAGGTCACAGACAACAGCACTTGCACATATTCAGCTCCCTGGTGAATTCAATTTCCCTATGTTTGTTCTAAACTCACTTAGAAACATAAAAATCGCCATTTGCTGTATTGTTGTTGGACAACATGAGTGTGTTGGGGACATGCAGTCACAGTAGGCTGCACAGAACCTGAGAATGGTGGAAAACAGCCCTATGTGGTGGTGAGGGGTCTTACAGAGGTCTGGGAGTTGAAGGGAGAGGGGCCATGCTGAAAGGGGTTGGGACTGTGGCCGTCAGGAGTGGCAGGAGAGGTGCTTGGCCACACACGGCCAACTGGCTGGATGGCACCTGGTCGCGTCTGGAGAGAAAACAAATTTCATTTTACAATAAGAGAAGAGAGAGTTAAATAAAAAAAAAAGGAAATGCACCTGAGCATAAATTACTATTCATAATATCCACAATTTTTGGGAGATCAACATATACTGGTAATGAAAAAATTATACACTAGTGCTGAAAACGGTGCACACTATCTAGTTTTATAATTACATTTTTTCCTATTAATGAAGAACACAGAAACTCCACTGAAACCCATAATAATGTGAGGCACAACTACAAATAAAACATAAATAATGTGACAATTTTAGTGTTCTGACAGATACATGTGGCTCCAAGGACACTCACGGATGAAGATGAGGGTGATGAAGTGTTGTCCTTTGCAGTGGGGGTGGTGGAATAATGAATGTTTGCCTGAAAAAAATAAAAGAATTTAAAAAATGACAACAAAATAAAAATTCATCAAACTAGGCATTAATGTCACACCACTTGGAGACATTTTCACCAGTGATTGTGAGCTTACTGCCACGTTTTATTTAATTTTGACTTATCCATAAATCATTCTTAATTACACTATTACTACATAACCTTGTAGAAAATTTTAATTTTTTGTTAGGGTCCTTTTAGAGGGCACAGTTGGACAGTTAGAGACATGAGGACAATCTTTCTTCTTCAAAAAAAAATGCACATCCAGTCTGCATGAGGCAAAGCATCAGTAATCAGCTGGCCACGGAGAAGCAGTCACATGCTTTTCAGACTGGCAGACTTGATAGCTAGTTATAGTCCCTCTGTTTTATTATAAGATGCAGAGCTCAGAGCAGCTGACACGTGCTAAAAAAACATCCAGGCCAGAGGACAGAGGGCCACAAGACCCACTTACGAAGCGGGTCTCCCTGCCTGCACACAAGGAGCTGTTGGAAGAGTGGTGGCTGGGCTACAGGTGTGAGGAAACGTCAGAAGGGTCAAATGCAAAATAACCAATCTGTGGTGTTGGATGTGACTCATGGAAATGGAGAAATGAAAGAGATGGTAGGAAACAGATGGAAAGGAAGACTGGGTGTTAAAGTTGCTCACCGGCTGAATAGTGGGGGAGTAGGGTGTTTCTCTGATGGGACTGGCTGTCCTGGTGAAATCAGACGAAGGCGCCTGGAGGAGAAGCAAAGACAAAGCACAAACAACACCCTTAACAGCTGTGCTTACTTTCACTGAGTGCACCAAAGAGAAAGACACAAAAACTAATTTCACTCAGATTCAACAAACAACAAGCTCCTGCTGAGAAACATGCACTTCTGTGTGTCTTGTAGGTCACGTGCATGTGAGACTTATGACCCTCCTCACAGCTGTTGGGACAGACATTCCAGTCGAGTCCCAAAAATGTGCACAAATACCTCAGGAGGTGCCATAAGCTCTGTGCTCACAGCAAAAACATGCACCACTTTAGCCCCTTAGGATACTAAGATACTAAATCAATTCTAGACACAGTTCCACCGATGAAAATACTTTTGCCATCAAGGTTTGCAAAAAAACCAAAATTTTCAAGGATATTTCATTTTAATGTCTCTAGAGCTGCAACTTTATTTTTTATTTTTTTTAGTCCTAATTAATATAGAAAATAAGTGATAGATGTACAAATAAACAGCCTAAATGGAATACTGGAAAAAATGACCATCCAAGTTACCCAAGGCAAAGAAAAACGTAAGAAATTCATGAAAATTTGCTGACAAGATAATTGTTTTGCAAATTACTGTTCCAGCTCAAAAAAAAAATTGCTTTATGTTTGATATAATGCTTTTCTTTTAAGTCCATGTCAATCAAAAAAGCAAAACTGTAAGTTAAAAGTGAAAGACATCTGTTCACATCATATTTGTGAGAGTTAAAAAACTAAAACTTGCACACAGACTAAATACATAAATGGATGATCCATTTCAAGGGACATAATAAAGCAAAAATAGCAAACTATGTGCAGTAACACGCCATGCTGCCTCCAAACCAAACTCAGGCAGGCAGCTTGCCTTGCTGAACAACCATGGCTGCAGTTGGCCTTGTTTCCCGTAGCCCACAGGTGGGCCAGACAGGATCTTCTCTCCAGGAGGAAGCCCTTTTCCTTTACGATTGGCCACCAAGAAAGGGTTCTCTTTGAAGCAGATAGGCTGAGAATCCACCAGACATTCCTCCTCTTCAGGTACAAATGTTGTTGAATTAATGGTTGTTGACAAGCCAGCACTGTCGGCAGTTGAGGTTCCATTAGTGGAGAACTTGGATCCATTAAGAAAATCGTGCTCTATGTTTAGACCAGGGCAGGACTCGTGGTCCGTGTGGCTGAGGGGATTTGTGGGGTGACCTAAGCTGAAACCCAGTGGCTCTAAAGAGGCTCCGTACTGGGCCTGCAGGGGGGCGGCCATGGGAGCAGTCACAGAGGCAGAGGCAGAGAACTGAACAGGAGTAAAGGATAGAAGGACAGATGCAGTAAAGTGACTGAAGGAATAATGGTGAAAACTCCATTCACTCATACAAAAGAGAGAATCAAATGTTTCCGAGCAGAATGTTCAAAAACAAAAGGAAAATGAGAAGTAGGGGCTTAACATGGACATTAATAGGTCATCCTGGTTCATAACAACTTACCTGCATTTTCACAAGTTTAGTTATAATTTCTATGAAAATGCTTCATTGGGGTTGACAAATTGTTGAATTCTGAATTCCAGTGAACCAAATTTTTTAGAAATCAAGATCTTAAGATGCCTTAAGATGTGTCTGTTTATGAATAGAAATGACACTCAAGCCTTTGGCTGCAACAAACACTTACTCACACTGCTAAATCTTTCCTGAAGCCTTTAAGATAAGTTTCTCAGTACTCGTCATCTAAGTCTTGATAAGTGATGATGTATGTTACTGGACACAGTTTAGGCCTCTGCCTTAAATAACCATATTATCAGAGCAGTGAGACATTTGGACTCCAGGACAACGTCAACTCCTACTGTACTTTGCGGAGAAGACAGCTGAGGACACAAGGAGAGAAAATATGCAATGTTTACAGGAACGCATGTAAAGAAACCTGATAGTGTAAGTGCAAATGTAAAGGTGTCATGTTGCAAAGAAAGCTTTAATTCAATACAAAAAAAAATTACGCATGCCAACACTGGAATTCGTTAGATGTGACCTTGACATATCTGTTCATAATCATAATAGTTCGAACCACAATATAAGCATTGTGAAAGATGCTGACTATAAAAGTTGGTGGTGATATGAGGGTCAGTGGGATGGAATGTGAACGAGTGCCTTTTTGGCTCTGACACAGACCGTGAAGGACAGCTGGTGTTTTGGTGTGAGAGAGGAAACGGGGGCAGCGATCTGCTCACTGGAATGCTAAAATACCGAGTTAGCAACGTGGATTAAAGTCAAAGAAACGAGGAATTGTATAACTGATACTCCAGTGACAAACATCTCATGCTGAATACTTTCAAGACAGAAACTCTTTAAACAAGGAAGACAAACTGGGGTTGATTGTAAAATAATGTACAGTAATCAATTTTAATCTTAATGTTGTCATAATGGGAATATCCTGCCTAAATAAAGGTAATGATTGTTTTACCAGTGGTTAGACTAGTGTCCCCCAAACTTTCTATCTGAGGACCCACTTTCAAAGATGGCCAACAATCACGACCCAAATATCAACATCAATCAAATGTGTGTCTTGTGTCTTTAACACCTTACATTATTTTGACTCAGTAAAACAAATAACTTTTCAAATATATTTGGAGAATCATTTACAATTTCATTTAATGCATGTTATTTCAAACTAACACTCATCTTCTACCACTTTATCCTTCACATGAGGGTCACGGGAGTGCTGGTGCTGATCCCAGCTGACACAGATCTTAATTTTATTTAAGATCTTTGTAGCGTATATTCAGCAAATTTGTTTGGGAACCCATGTATGGGTCCCAACCAAGTCTATGGGAATCCCTGGATTGGACCACACTTACTGAACTATATCAAGTTAAATCAAGTACAGGCTTTAAGCAGCATTCTGTACATTTCTGTGTTTGTTAAAGTTCACTGAAACAGTGGGAGTTTGATTTATCAGCACACCGCGAAACACTCAGAGAGACCATGTGCTCATGCAGCAAATCCGCTTCCAATACACTGAACATGAATACAGTGTGTACATTCTGCTAGACATCAGGCAAGAGTCCTTATAGTTAAGAGTCCTTATAGTTGTCTAGTGGAAGCCTATACAACCTGCATTATAGGAACACATTATTTTTATAACTTAAAAGCTAAAAAGCAGCAACTCACCTGCTGGTGTTAGATATAGTTTAATAATGTTTAAGAGCATGAGAGAGACTAAATATTCAGATTCTTTAAGAAATTGTTTTTGAATTTGTGTCTAAAACCAGGTTAAACATCAAGCAAAAGCACGCACACAGCGAAATGAACCAGCGTGAAAGAAGAATCACAGACAACCACAAAAAGTGGGAAGAGAAAAATAAGAAGCTATAAAAGTTAACACTTGTCCATCGAGCAGCATTTTACTCACGGTAAGACGAAAACGAACAGCACTGTATGTCCACTCACGCTTAATCCTCCAACGACTTCGACAACTTCAGCCGAAACACTTGTCTCTTTGACGACACCCTCCCTTCTCTGTCTGGCGCCCCACCCACCCATGAGACATCATCCAATTCTGTTAGAGATGCAGGTTTAAAATATCGCCGAGAACAGGCTAGTTGATAGTGGGCAGCTGTCCCCTTCCCCCATCATGCTGCCTCTCTCTTACACACTTACACTCTTTATCAAACAGGACAGTGTCTGCTCTTTGGCCACGTTTCCTTTGAACTGTGAATAAATCCCTTTTAAGCCTTCTTCCTTTCAGTCTATGGTCTTGAATTCTTCCTGATCCTTCTTGGTCTTCATTCAATCCAAGTTGGTCATGTCTGCTTTTGTTTACAGACATAAGTAAGAATTTTATCAAATGACATGATAGGTTTGGCCTTGAGGTTACTCGTCCATAATGTTGACCAAAGGTTATACACAAGGATGGGAGGTCTACATTCCTGCTGCTGAAGCCGCTGTTGGTCAGCTCTGGGTCACTCATGAGTTATCCATGGACATTCCAACATGTCGTTCCAAGTCTATTTTGAGCTTTGAAGGCCATTTCCAAAAGTTGACACAAAAATCCAACCAGTTCAACATTTGCTTTTTGTTTTTTTGTTTTTTTAAAGTTGACTTTTGCCTACTGTTCAAAACATAAAAATGGACACTTACTCTGTTGACCTTCTGTAAACTCGTGGTGGGAAGTGCAGCCAAGGTTTTGTAGTCAAGTTTTAGAGGTCCGGTGCCAATGTTCTACAGGGAAATAAATAGAAACTGAGGTGAGAAGAGGTCTAGGACTGAGGTTTAATATGCAGTAGGCACCTATTCAAGGTGAATTAGTTTTAACTGGGAAAAGCCACATAAGGAAGTAAGGAAATGCATGTTGTGATATTTTTATACAAATAAAAACCAATTTGATTTTCTAAATCTAGCCATTTTTCAGCAAAACACATTGATAAAATTGCACCATCCTCACAATTCCTTCATTGTGTGACTGCCATAGTTCCTTCAAGATGTGAAACTCAGTTTTATAAAAGGTCAATTTTATAGACCTGAAACTTTCTAGATCATTTTTTAATGTATCACAAATGTTTCAAACAACTGAAACCCCACAAAAAAATCACTGATGTTTTTAAGGTCTAAACACCAAGTTTCATTACGACTAATATATTGAATATTTAGCTTTTCTCTTGCAAAATGCTATCATACTATACAATGTGAATAAACGAATAAATCAATTATGTCTTCCAGTTTGTGGTGTCTGCATAATTTAGAGCCTTCCCCAGTAAAACTAAGCCATTCTGAATAAAGACCAAGACATTTTGTTAAGAAAATCAGAAAAGGAAGATTGTATTCTCTCCATTTATCCAGAGATAAGTTGCAAGATAAAATCCTGTGGCAGCAGTTAAGTGGTATTTGTGGCTCAGCTGCCATTTTGCACAGACAAGAAAGCTTGTCTGAGGACCTGCCACTGAGGAGTGTCTCACCTCGGTCTCCTCTTCTAGCAGGCGAGTTGCCTCCTCACGCTCCAAGCGCATTCGCTCCTTCACCAAGAAAGGAAGGGGAGGAGGAGGAAGAGGACAGAAGGACAGACACCCGAGCACACAGCCACACAGTGATGCAATGAAAAGTGTAGAAGGAGTCACAGGGGGTGAAGTGGAGATAAATAAGACAGAAGACGGTATGGAGACAGGATGATGGGATGATTATGTATCACACCAAACACACCAAAGGGAGGGGAGAGGGAGAGAAAAGAAGGGAAAGAAAGGATAGAATCCACACACATTAAACAGTTCTCTATTCAATAGCTATGGGAACAGAAAAAGCGTGCAAGGTGGGACATTGCAGGAATAGTTTGGTCAAACACAATACGCACATAGGAGAAGCTTCATTCACTCGATAACAGACACGCCTGAACATTTGACTAATGTTTTACCTCGCAGTAATGTAGTTGTACATTTGCTAAAACTGATTTTTCCTCCATGCCTCGTTTCGCCATGTATCTCTGCTGATCTAAGCAAATTTAACCTTTTTAGCCTTCACACAACAGTAATTTTCAACGTACCACTTTCTCCATCTCCTCTCGCTCCCACTGCGATGTCTCTCTCACCATCTCAGACTCCTGAAGAAGAAAAACAAGATATAGGATTCTCATAGTCCCAATCAAATGTTATTATGCATCTTGGAAATCTTAGTGAAAGAGCTGCTAACCTGCGCAGTTTAATCCAACGAAATTTCCATATGAATTATGTGATGGCAGCGTGTGTTTAGATGAAAGTTGTATCACCAAAAACTAAATTATCCATGTGTGTGTGGAAGTGCAGAGAAGCAACAAACAATAGCCTTCAGTAAACCGGCAATCCTGACATTCCTCTGGTGTGGGCAGCCTTCCAAACGCTACACTAAACAAATTAAATGACTGTGTTGGCGTTTTGAAGTCGCTCTGGTGGAAAGTTTCCACCTGCTAGCACTAAAATGATGTTGAAGCACAGTGATGCTGCATCTGACTTTGAATCTGAATACCATTTTAAACTAAAGCTCTGTATTGTCTTTAGTAAAGCCTTAATTATGAATAAGGTCCATAAGCAGAGTCACTGACCTGACCTTAACAAATGCATATATTGAGGATGAGTGTGAGTGTATAATCTGTGCTGTACCTTCTGCATGATGTCAATCTCCTCTGGGCTCAGATCACGGTCTATAGAAGAGATGCTTTCCATACTGTTCTTGCGTACAATGCCTGTTGCAAACGGGTTTGCAATGATGCCAGGAGATGCCTGAAAATTATCCAAGAAAAAAGTTTTGTTAAAAACACATTTTAAAAATGCTTTTCTTGAACTTGCAGTTTACACCCTTTCCCTTTCCTGTCTCTGCAAGTGAAAGGAAAATTTAGTTCTAATTTTCTCCTAAAGGACTCTCACCTCAACAGCAGCCACTTTGTGTGCGTCAAAACCGTCACACACCAGCATGACCAGAGAGTCTCCCACAGCACGAAGCACTCTGACCGCCTCTGTGTGCGACATCCCCAGCAGACTGTGGTTGTTCACCTCCAGGATCCGCATGCCAACTTGCAGTCGGCCGTCTCTTGCTGCCGCTCCAGCTGAACTCACCTGATTGAATATCAACCAATGAAAAGTGGTTTAACCAAGGGCTTTACTACTGAGAATATTCCCTGTTTTTAGGACACTCAGTTTCCCACAGTTTCAATACACTCTGATATCTCACAAGGTTCACATCTGTTCTAAAAGCTTTAAACAGACTGGGGTTCAGTTCCTTTAAAGGTGGTCATAAAGTCTCCAAATGAATAACTAGAGAAAGCCCTTAGAGGAAAAAACTGTAAATGCTAAATTTTATGCTACATAGTCACTCTGGATATGGATTTTCAACCAGTAACACAAGGGTTGTAAAAGATTAAATGTACATAAAGAACTATAACATAATCAGTCCCTTAATTAGAAGGTTAAAAATGTTTGTTTTTTTTATTTAGAATCTGAATCACCTCCAAAATATCTAACATACTGTACATCACCGGAAAAGTTGACCACACATCCATCCTTTTGTTTTCAAACAAACACAGCCGAAAACATCACCTTCTTGGCAGATGCAACAATTAAATGACAAATTAAATGTTGTGGTAGTACCTTTGAGATGAAGATTCCCTCATCTGTGGGGTCAAAGGGATTTCCAGCATGACCTCTGGCACCTCCACGAATACTGATGCCAAGCTTCTCCCCCGGCTGCTTCTGAATGACAATTTCCTGCATCCCAGGTGGTGATGGGTCCCTGCGCACCAACATACGGATCTCCTGTTTGTTGGCCAGTAGGGCTCGCACTGCCTCCTGGTGGGTGGCATGACGTAGGTCGATACTGTTCACCTCTAATATTCGGTCTCCAACACGTAGGCCACTTTGACATGCCAGACCATGAGGAATCACCTGATGTGGAGGAGGCAAGTGAGATGTTTGTTGGGTAAAAGTTGCTTGTTTATTGGTTTCAATTAAAAAAATACATATTTATGTATGTTTTTATCCACTGCTAAAGAGTAAATATTATGAGATAAGCAGTAGGAAGCTCAAATGCCAGGATCACCACTGAAATAAAAAATACAAATAAAAAAAAAAACGTGTTAAAGCAGGCTGATGGAAAATGGTAATAATATGACACTTTACGAATGGAAAGATTTTTAGAAAAACTTCACAACTCTTTTACAATAATACCTTTGAGATGAAAACCCCAGGCTCGTTGATGCCAAAAGGGTGACTGGCATGATCACTACCTCCCACGATGCTCAAGCCAAGAGGGCCACCTGATTTCATCAGAGTCACTTCCTGTCAAAATTAGAGGGACAAAATTTAAACTGAAAATAACAAATGCAGACATACAAGAGAAATATACCAGTCCTTGACAATTGTTCCTGTGAATAACCATCCTGCCCACATCTATCCATTTCTGTAATTTGTCAAACAAACACAAACCACTCTGTTTCAACTGCAAGTTCACAGCTATAAACAGGTAAATAGCAATAGGTTTGTTCAATAATCCCACGGTTGGGACTGACTCAGTTGCTATTACCTGGTTACAAATCTATAGCACACCAATATTTAAATTAGATCAAGCTTTCATACCATGCACCATCTTCTCAGGTACTGGACAGCATTAAGAATAAGGCAAGGGCCAAATAAACCATGATTAACACCAAGTGCGTCAGAAACCCTTGATCAGCACAGTCTAATAAAACAAAACCAAAAAAAAGCTTTGTGTTCACAAGTGTGAAGTCTCACCTCGATTGGATATTCATCTTCCATCCGACTCAGGTGGTTCCCATGAAGAGAAAGACCTTCCTCGTCCTGGTCTGGAGAATCTGAGGGTTCTGGGGGTGGAGGGGAGTGGGCTCGTGCCCGGGACTGACCTGGAGACCCACCTGGTGCTTTCAGGTCTCGCTCCACCAGGAGAGCAATAGTGGGGGAGGTGCCGGTAAGGAGCGCTACTGCCTGGTCATGCCTGGCCTCTGTCATATCTACACCATTGATCTGGATCGACAGTAAAAGCAACCACGGAGGGTGTCAGCCCACCAGAATGCTGTCAGTGAC
>JAFBJR010000258.1:8412297-8615695 GCA_016785285.1 Brachirus orientalis | reverse complement strand
CTCCTTTGTTAAATATCTATTTAATATCTATCTGTTTTTACTTCACTGGGATTTTGTGAGTGCACCAATGTTAGTACTGTTGTTTTAGGAAATACCCAAAGCCTTTACAGTGCAAAAAGGACAGGGGTAGAGAAAAAGCAGGAGTAACAGCAGGCTACTGCAGGCAATTTAAGCTGTTAGAGTTTCCCTGAAGAAAAAAGGCCATGAGCAAGCAATATGATTCCATAAATTTAGCTTATAAAGCTTATAAATTCAGCAAATATTGTCAATTTTCCACCTTCACTTGCATTTGTTCACTTAAAACACAAGTGTACGTATATAGTTTGTCCAAAATGTTTGAGCTTAAGTTAACAAAGGCAAGGAGGAAGACATCTGCAACTACTAAAAGAAGAATGTTAAATCATTAGTTTTGTAAATATCCTTGTACATAAAAGAAGGGGTAGCTTTCAGGCATGCACAATCTAGGAAAAAAACTGTATTGTGGTCCAAAGTGACAAGCAGAGGTCAGCACTGACCCAACAGTACCAGCTCCTACCAATGCTACCAGCTGAATCAATGCCGTGGCCGCTGCCATGGTAACACACGTATGTACCATGACAGCGGAAAAGGACAGGCTCAGCACATTCCTCCCCGAAACCATCCCCACCACCAAGCAGTGAAGGAGATGCACTTTAAGCATTAGAGAGCATGCAGAACTAGAGTGTTTGAGGAAGAGGAGGAAGAGAGGAAGGCTATGCACTGAAGAAAAACTGCAACATAAAAGAGGAGAGTAAACCCAGAAAGAAAGCAGTTATAATAATAATGTATAATAATATTCTCAAGGAGGGACTTCACAAAATCTGTCATGTTTAGCGGCTTAACAGTTATGTGTACTTAAAAAAACATGCTATAACTCGTGTACCGACTAGATACAAGACAGCAAAGCCAAGCAGATCAGTAGAAAAGCAAGCGTAGCTATTCAGTGCAGTAAGAACTCAGCAGCTAAAGATATTAACTAATCTCAACACTTTTCAACCAGAAGAGCTCTAGAATATCTACGAAGAGAAATTTGGTATTACATCAGTTTGACTGCTTTATTAGTATAATATTACTGATATTACCGTTGGATTTGATGCATCACTATAAAATCAGAGGATTTTTTTTTCTGTACATGGTCGACAGTATTTAATCAAGTTAGTCTGATCTACTTTAGATCAGGCCAGATGTTGCACAGGCACCACATATACATTTACACGCAAAAATAACATAACAAAAATGACATGTTTCCTTTACACTGTTTCAAATGGAGCATCTTCCTCTTGAGAGGAGCCTCAGATCTTAATTTATATAAAACAAATTACAAATCAATTTCTTTAACCATTATAAAAACCTGAAGCAAAATTATTATCCATTTATCAATATCTAACCTTAAACCACTACTGGATGTAATAATCCAGGTCTTTAAAGCAAAAACATTTCCATTGTTTTCACATCTATATAAACAGTGCAAAGGAAACATTTCACTACTTTTCACACTGTGTACTGTCGTGTCTGGATGGAGATGTGGAGATGGTGTATTACTCACAGAAATCACCCTGTCGCCTACACGCAGTGTGCCGTCTCTGTCCGCAGCTCCACCCTCTGCAATGCGAGAGATATAAATTCCCTAAAAAAGAAAAGACATAACAAACTTGTTGACAACTTAAAAGACCAATTCAAATTTGAAAGATGCACATTCTTATGCGTTTTTTCATAAGCATGGGCCATGGAGTAAGGAGTAATTATAAATGGCTTCATAAGTATTTATTTAAGCACAATGTTGGTGGTAAAAAGTCTGGTGCAACAGGCTGCAATCCTATGATGAATCAGTGTGCTAACTGTGAGCTGTCTGCTAGGGTTATCATCAGTGAGCATGTGATATTCCACTGTGAGGAACAGAGCCCAAAATAGATAATTTTATTCATTACAGATATCAGGGTTTATTAAAGCAACCGCGAAACAAGTGCAGCACACATTGCCACAAAGTTTGATACAAGGATTTACAAACACATACACCCAAAAACAACTGATTAACAACTTTCCATTGAGACAAAATCAAAAACAGCTGCAAAGAAAGCTCATTAAAACTAGAGCCCAGGAGACATTTTACCTACTTTGCTCAGACAAATTACACAGTTTAACCAAATAAAATCCAGCTGAACTCTTGGGTCTGCCACAGCAAAACAAAATGTGTAGACACGCAGAAGCAAAGTTTACAGCAAAGTCTCCTCACATGAACTACCTTAAAAAAAACATCACTGCAACCATTTTACAAAAGGCTTCTGAAAGAGAGGCATGACAGAGTCAGAGCTGCCTTTACCAAATGTTTATGAGTCCTTTCCTCTTTGTGGGCTTCGTGAGCTCCATCAGCTGCAATGTTGTATTGGCTTGGCCCAAATATACACCTCACCCTGTCCAGTTACACTGAACATATCAAGTGTCAAGGCTGGCTATTCATATCTCTGTCTCCCTGGTGATGACTGTAAATGCTTTTCCCTGCAGCTGAGAACAGTTACTGCAAATGCCTAGTTGCCCAACTCCTCAAGATCATAACAAATCATAATAAATAGGAAAATTAATGATTATTACATGATAAACTTTGTCTCATCTGTAACTTTAATTGTTTTTGCTATCAATTTTCATCTTAAACTGAATCTGAATGATCTGAATCTTTAACCGACTTCATCTGGGAGCCTTTGCTAGATTTGCAATTCAATGGCAAGTTTTTTCAAATGTGCTTCTGTTTGTTTTTGTGAACATAAACAATGTAACATTATTATACATGTATGCTGCATCTTAAAAAACGGTAAAACAGTATGAGGGAGCATTTGTGCATATACAGTGGCAGCGCAGAGGAGGGTGGGGATAAGAAGAGATTATCCCATTAAATTGCTCAATGACTGGGTGTGTTGAGCAACAGAATTCACTTCTGAAACTTTCTGTTTGCGCTCCTTTATGTTTTCAGCTGTTTGCTCAAACTATTTTGCTGTTGCCTCTGCCACTCTGACTTGACACTTGACTTTAAGGAATCATTTCCTGTGCACAAGGTGGGGATGTTGCCACACTACATGAGATCTAAACACAGCCATAGTGAAAACACAGCGTTGGGTGCAGCTAATAGGCTCACTGTTGTGAGACCTATATGGCAATGGTTTGAAGACCCCAATTTGATTAGATTTAAATGTTACACAAAGTTTTTCATATTATTGTGCAAAATATAACAGGGCATGGCCTTAAATTGTAAATATCAGCTATTCTTTTGACTGCAGAAAGTGTGTCATTTAAGTTTCCCCACAGAATTATCTTAGGCTTCTTCAATTCAGACAAACCAGTTGAAGTCACTTAAGTCAGAACTGAAGAACCCTCTTGGATAAGAGGTGAAACGTCTTCAACTCAACTCAATCAAGTCCAGTTGCCTACAGCTCACTACATAAGATGACTATGACCTGGATGACTGCAAACCTTCACAGAGTAGATCTGGTCATTTTTATGTCACGCTGATAACAGAAAAAGATTTTGGACAATGATTGTGAATGTGTCTCACCGTGTCTCCTGTGCGGTACTGTGTGGAGCCTTTTCCCCCAGCGATGCTGAATCCCAGCCCCTTGTCGTTGCGGAACAGTGAGGTGGACAACCGCTGCCGAGGGCAACTGGGACTTGTCTCCATGTTAAAGGCGATGCCGCTGCTGCGTCTCTCCCGTGGGAAGTAGTCGTCCTCTGGCCTCAGAGGTGTGGTGGTGATGGCGTTCTCCGGTTCAACCATGCGCTCCCGTAGCACCGTCATGGAAACTGTAGCACCAGAGCTACGGAGAGCTTCCACCGCTGTGTGATGTTCTGCCTCATGGAGGTCTACTCCATTTACCTGAAACAAAAAAAAAAACGAAAGAATGACTAACATTCAATGCTCTATTATGACAAATCTCACTATTTAGTAGAGCTAAACTAGTTACTAAACTAAAGCTGTTGACTCAGGTCTTTACCTCTAGGAGTTTGTCCCCCACTTTCACCCCTGCTCTGGCTGCGGGACCCTCTTCAGATACTCTGGAGATGAAGATTCCCTGCAAACACATTTAAACAAATTTCAAAATTTTATTTATTATTTATGATATGACTTTTTACTTATTAAAAACATACAGATTCTCGGTAGAAGTCCTACCTCGTCATCTCCCTTATATGGCGTGGACCCTTTCCCTCCAGCGATGCTGATACCCAGGCCACCTGTTTGTCGTAGGATGGTGATGGTGTGCTGCAAGTTGAGGAGGGTGGATTCAGCACAACTACAAGTGACAATCTGCGTAACACCACTTAGCTTAGGGCAGATTGAGAGGGAGGAGCCCACAATATGATTTTTTTGTTGTTGTTTGTTTTAGATTTTTTTAAATAGATATCCATACAATATGATTCAATTTGTGGGTGATTTCCCTCTACCTGCCAGAAGGTGGTGTCAATTTCATTACTGTCATCCTGTGATCATGCCAAACAGATGAAAATGTGAAAGGAGAGAAACTCTGACTTGTTGGAAGCCTAATGTCAATATTAGTGGAAGGCGGAGAGACGGTTTAATCTGTGTTTCATCTCAGCAAGGCCTCCTAAAACTAGGCTACAGTAGCCAAACATATAGTCATCTACCACTTAATTGACATTAGTCTCCAAACATAAACTAAACAAAGACAAGTATGAGGAGTTTTATTCACTTGAATTCAGAGGCTAAACCCTACTATGGAAAAAAGTACTGGGATATGTGTTGTGTAAAAAGAGTAGACTGTAAATAAAGTACAAACTAAATACTTTGTATTCTATGTACATGCAAGCCATGCAATGGGGGAGGAGGAAAAGAGATAAATGTGGAAGGAAAAAAGGAAATAACAGGATGAGTGTGCCATGTCCTGGATATGGAGATGATATAAAAGTGTGTAGTGCTGTTTAAATAAAAGCATTTGTCAAAATAAGATGACATGGATTGTTCCTTAAAATTTTTTGTTCTCTTCATCGAAACTAAACAGCACAAGTATACAGTTTTCATACACAATCATAAACAATACTACAAACATAACACACAATTAAATACACAATTTAGCAATCTAACTGTAATAAATATAACAATAACTATTATGTATATCTATGCATTGCAATATTATAAAAATAATGAAAATACACTATTAATAAGTAAGTCTCTTCATCCATCTGGAGCTCTTCTTCTGGCAGCCAAGTTACAGGCGATTTCTATATTCCTGTGTATTCAAAATGAAACAAAACAAAACAGACCTGGAGGAAGCCAGTGATGTGGCTTTGCGTCATCACAGTGTAACCAGCCCATTCATTCCAGGGCAACACAACAGAAAAAGGGGATGAAAAGGGGCAAAGCAGCAGAAGCAATGAAAAGGCAGGAGGTACAGTGTGGCAGAACCTAATAAAGGACTTGGAGCACTTAAACCTAACTTCAATAAGAACTGTTATTTTGTGGTTAAAATGTCATTATTAGTGGTGAGTCGAGTAGTGGTGGTGTTCAACTTAACCACTAAAAATAAAATATAATAATAAATAATATGGGGGATCACTCTTGAAATATAAGCAGCATTTATAGTGAATTATTGGATAAACTTTTGGCAAAATAAAAACTATATAAGTCAAGATGAGAAATTAACCCTGTGAGATGTTGTGAGTAGCTTCATGTTAAAAGCTTATATTTATAATCAAAAGAAAATAGGCTGAAAGAGTCAAAAAGTCCAAAGTAAGAGCAATATTTTGTAATACTGTGGGAGCATTGGTTAAATAAAAAAAAATCCTAATCCACAAAGCATGTAATTAAACAAACAAAAAGTTGTATTAATTTTCCCCCATGAAATATTAATTTTGAATATTAGATATTTAAATTGAAAACCATCAGCTTGAATAATATATGGCAACTGCTCTCTTGCATCCAGACTCTGCCACACTGCTGATCCGTGATAAGTTATGGTTAGGGGGTCCCTTAGTGATTGGCTTGGTTTCACAAAAGATTACAATGGGTATTTTCTCCACCTGTTAATGGAGGTGGGTGAATGAGTGGGTGAGGGGCACAGAAAGACAGAATGGATGGGAAAGAGTAGGTACAGACCTCTTCCTCCTCAATTCGAGCAGGTTCAATCAGCAGATTATTGACTTGATCAAATGACACCCCCTGTTAGGACAGGAACCAGCAAGAAGCATGCGGATTAGTCAGGCCAAAATAAAAATATGCTCACACACACACCAAAGAAAACCACTTCCTCACACTTCACCATAATCTTCACCAAACACACAAAACACTCCACAAGTCTGCTTGCAGGTAGTGGGATTTTCAAGTCCACAGGGGTGAACTTCACCTGAAAGAAGAAGCGATCCCACATTCGCTCCCCAGCCACCAAAAGCAAATACAGGCAGAGATGGAAAGACAAGACCAAGGAACTGAGCTATAGTGCAAAAAACACACACAGTGTAGAGAGAGAGCGGACAAGAGAGGGCAAAAGCTCCCAAAACCAAATTAATCCCAACCTCCACACCACAAACAGCAGTTTCCTCCAGGAGAAAACAAGACTACTAATGTACAAGACTACAAAATATTATTAGACCTCCAGCCCTAAATTAATCAAACATATCTAGAAGGTGACTTTGCAGCAGTAATTTGCCAAACTGAAAAAAAAAATTAAAATTATTTTAAAAAATCTGTCTTCCTGAAACTGATTTACACAAAAAACATATCCCCTAAAGGTTATTTACCATATGATACAAAAAAGACTCGTTGGATCTCACATTCCAGCTCTGCCAGTACATGTTCTTGTTGATCTGTGGTCAGCCACACAAAACAGACCCACGGCCACAAACACACACAATAATGATTCAGTGAGATGATGGTCTTTGATCAGTGTTAAAAAAGCATGATAAATCATCAGATCTCATCTAAGTCTCCCAAATACAAATGATTAACAAGATTCATTTTGATGAGCAGCATCTCGGCAGACTTCACTCACTCCATTCACACAGACAGACACGCACAACTGGTTGTAAAAAGCAGAGTATGAAAACCTAATACAATTAAATTTAGGAGATAGCGATAATATGGTGAGTTAAGTGCTGGAATGGGGCAGTGTTGTGCAAGAAAAGGCTGAACTCAGCCTGCAGCTGCTTGTGCTCATATCTGGTACGTCATCTTTAAGTAAACAAAGCTCAAGATGCAGTCTAGTGTGGAAAGGGAAACATTTCCAGTGTTATTTATCTGATCATTCTCCAGATACAAGACAATGTTTTAACATCCTTTTGCTGATGATGGCATAACCATGTAAAGCTGCATTTATGTTGTGCATCTTATGATGAAAGTGTGTAGGCTTTTGTGGTGGACATCTTTGTCTTTGTGATGAGAAATTAAAGGCGTGTAGAAGACACTGAGCTAAAAATACCACTGAGTGGAGTTAAAGAATTCCCCTTTGTAAACAGCACAAGGGTAGACATCTTATTTTCACAAGGACCCTGCATGCAGAGCTACTTCCTTAATCAGAGCTGGCAGCCCACTCCAAACTCAGTGCAACTCGCAAAAGGGTAAGGTCACTCTATGAATACACCATTAGAGGCCACTCACATGCAGCGTCTAAAAATGTGTGGAAGAAGCCACAGATGTGTGGCGTATGTGAGTTTCTGTCGTGTCTATCATTACTAAGCAACCAAACATAGCAGTTGCAGAAATGACTGTTGTTGCTGCAGCTTTATTGAATCAATTAATGCATTTAACCAAGAAAAAAACTGAGACAAGTGATGCTTTACCTTCAACTCACATTTGCTGTGAGTACAAAAATAAAAAAAAATCCTGTGTCTAGGTAATAATATCCTCCTCCAACTGATTAAGGAGCTTTGTCTTTTATTTCAGAGTTAACAAAATCCACTTTGAACTATTTCTTTAGCACAGGTATCAAAAGACACTGCATTCGAAAAGGTTGACATATTTTCATCACATTGTGATGTGAACACAAATGCAAGAGTGTCTGGTGTGCATCTCCCTAGAAAATAATGTATTTGTGCATGCACCAGACACTGCATGTGAATGATCCCTTAAATGTTTCATAGAGGAGATGAGCAAGCCCAAATGCTACTATATTTAAATATATTCCTTCAGTCTAACAAGAAATTAAAAGAACCTAACTTTTTGGTGTGCAATTAACCTCAAGTTCTAGTTCTACCTCTCAGCTTACTTTATGTCAGGTTTTACCACAACACCAGACCAAAATGCATGTGAGAAAACTGACATTTCTCTTCTTGCAATTCCTTCTGTTCTTGAAAAGCATCCTACTAGTTCTGGAGTGTCGTCTTTACCTTCACTTGACTGGAGTTGACCTGTTGCCGGCTGTCCTCCAGCTCCTCCACTCTGTGATGGCGCTGAGGGGTGCCAATACTGTGCTCTTCCTCCTCATCCTCCTCCTCACCGGCCTGTGTCGGAGAGTTAAGGCCATCGGGACTGAAGCCCTGTAGCAGCGCGGCCACAGCCTCAGGCTTGGGCAGCTTGGTGATCTTGAAGTGCTTCTTGTAATGCGGCGTGTCCTTTCTGATCAAACGCTGCTTCTCTGCAGGAAGGACCGGCCTCTCGTCTTCCTCGTCACTCCTCTCGCCATCTTCCCCATCCTCGTCCTCGTCTTCATCCCCGCCACGGATGATTGGCTCTTCTGCAAAGTGCACAGTGGGCTGGCAGAAAAGAGGGGTTTGAATTTAAAAACAGAAAGAGGAACCACCTTTGTTTTATTTAAGCATTAAAATGTAAATGTATCAGCCCATCCTGTTACTAAATACACCTGCTTGTGGAATTTTTTTATTGCAAATTCTAAAAAATTTAAAATATTCACCTCAATGTACTCCACCTCCATCTCATCCAACTCTTCATCCTCATGAGGGGAGTGGCCATCCACAATGTCCTCCTTCTGTTGCAAAGTTGCAGTCACATTTATTCTGTCCTCATGAGAAGTGGCTGACAGCGTGCTGTTGGAGACCTGGGAGTCATGGCTTTGGTTGGACAGGTCACTGAGCCGTTTCTCCTAAAACCACCAGCACCAGTTTTAATCAAATAAGTTCAACAGCATTAGTGGACACAATACATTCTATTCAATACATTAAATGACTGACAACTTAAAAATCAATACAGGCGAGTTTGATTACAACAAAGTGCACGCCTAACATAATCATAATTTTACAGGACGAACCTGTGGGTCAGGTGACTCTTCTCCTTCAGGTCTGGTTGTGTAAGCTTCGTTCCTCCTCTCCTCGATCACCTTCTTCATCACCTTCAGCTCACTGGGGTGTGGCGTGGCTCTGCGCTGAAGACCCTGCAGAAAAGAAAACTCATTAAAAACTTGCTTTTAAAAGAAAACATGAGCCAGAATTGGCTAGAATCTGACAATATAATACATATCCTTATACCGGGGTGACAATGAAATATACTGTGATATATTGGGAACCTAAAAGAAAGCCACTAAAGGCACTAGTTAAGGGAATGAAAAGAGTGGAAGTAAGTAAAATGACCCAAAGCCTACTGGTTGGAGACTTAAATATATCACATAATCATTGTCAGAAAACCATTGTCATGAATATTTCATTATAACAAAGAATACTATAAATATTTCAGTAGATCAATATTTTCCACCTACCTTAAACAGTATGTGTCTACTAACAATTATTGTGTCAGTGTGATAATTAAAAAAAAATGGATGAGAAAATGTTGTGAGGATTGAAAAAAATAATGAGCTCAATCAACTGACAACAACAGTGCAAAACATCACGATGATAACTAATCTTTTTCACATTGGAACATAGAATGACACAGATAGGATTTCTCACTGTGCGCTCTGCTGCAGCTTCATCATCATCTTCAGCCTTGGTCTCTTCCTGAAACTGAATGACTGACACTCTGTTCAAGTTGCTGTCTGTCCAGCTATCATCCACACTGTTCTGTAACAGGTTTTCTGAGAAGGAGGAAATAAACAAAAGTGCAGTTAGAGACAGATATCAAACTGAGCCAATAATCTGTTAATTACCTTTGAATGGACAACCTCAGGAACAGATTCTATAAAGTGTAAACATATTTTAAAGCTTAATATTGTTTTAACAAAGTGCTGCTCACCTAAGCTTGGCGAAGGCTGCTGTGGCAGTAAATAACACGTCAACACTTTCTCTCCTGTTCGCTCATCATCCTCGGTCTGGAACTTGAGCATTGGCTGTGACTGGTTCTCTGCAAGCCACATGGCCTTCAGATTGAGGTTTGTCAGAGCAAAAGGCAAGTTCTGTAATCTGGATAAAAGGAGGAGTGAGGTGAGATGAGCTGTAAATATTAGTGATCCTGCAAGACTTTCCTTCCTTAACAAAACATGTATTTACTTGTGATTTGTCAAACAAATGCACCAATTTCTAAACCTTGGCAACATAGCTGTGAAAAAACATACAAGGTTATTTTGTTTGCTCCTGTCAAGTTAAGAAAGTGAAAATGGGTTGACCTTGGAGCAGAAAAGCTGTAGTAAATTATTAACAGTTGAAGATTTTCAGAGAGGTTACCTGTTTCCAGCCACGTCCAGCACATGCAACTCAGTAGCATCTGCAAGCTCAGCAGGCAGTTTTCCCAGGCGGTTGTCTCTCAGTGAGAGAACATTGAGGCTGGCACATCCGCCGAGTTCTTTGGGAACGCTGCCCAAGCGGTTACGGTCTACATTCAGGTTGGTCAGCTTCTTCAGTTTGCCCAGAGAGCGAGGAAGTGTCTTCAAGGGGAGGGAGAAAGAGCCATTAATCATCAGGTTGACCAATATTAAAACTTAATAGCTGCTAATGACTTAGATATTAATGGACATGCATAAATCCTAACTGGGTCCATGCAAGGAACTCGTGAGCGGTTTAAGGCTTCCTACTTGCAAAAGATTTTCTGTCAAGACGAGTTCTGTGAGGTTTTCACATTCTCCTATGGAATCAGTTAGTTGGGTGAGTCTGTTCTGGTCCACCTTCAGGATCGACAGCTGTTTCAGACGGCCTGGAGATAGATTACAGCAGTAAGATACCAACATCAACAACGTAATGCTGCATTTTAATCTGCAATTTATCAACAATGTGATAATGTATTTGTATCAATGATTTTTCTTAAATAGAGTATAAAGCCTTGTGTCTATTGCAAGATCAGTTTTGTTTTTATGAAATTTGATTTTTTTTAATCCACTAGGGGGCAGTGCCGCTCTTAAGAGAGCAAAGTCACCCATCCAGTGGGAATGGTCCACACATTTAGTTCAACAGTTGTTAATCAGACATTAACCTTCACTTTTTACCTTTTTTTTGGCACCAAAAGATTATGAAAGAATTAATATCCTTCAGCAAATTAGTATTATGTCATTTGTTCTTTCTTTACTTTGTTTTGACAAACATTTTAATATAC
This sequence comes from Brachirus orientalis, assembly GCA_016785285.1. Classification (NCBI taxonomy): domain Eukaryota; kingdom Metazoa; phylum Chordata; class Actinopteri; order Pleuronectiformes; family Soleidae; genus Brachirus; species Brachirus orientalis. The sequence goes on along the minus strand of JAFBJR010000258.1, from coordinate 8,604,270 downwards.
TACCCTAGAGCAATAGAGAAGACAGGTAGTATCATTTATATAATGGACATCTAATGCATGCATGGTTGCAAACATTTTCCTTTGTCATGTTTTCAATCATGTATTAATTACCTATGCTGTCTGGAATGACCTCGAGCAGGTTCTGTGTGAGCAGCAGATCAGTAAGAGCCAGGAGCCCATTGACCTCAGAGGGAAGCTCCTCCAGACGATTCTCTGACACATCCAGACACACCAGTCTCTGGAGGTTCCCCAGCTCCTAAGCACACATCAATAACACGGTTAATAACCAGGACACAAGATAATCATTACCCTCACAGCAAAAACAGAGAGAGGAAGTCTGCTGGTGGGAGTTTTTCCTGCATGTGTAGCTTCTAACAGAGCAGCTATAAAATAATATTGGTTTCTCGTGGTGGTACTCACTGGTGGTAATGAGGATAACTGGTTACGATCCAGCCACAACTCCCTCAGGTTAGGGAGGGCACCAAGGGTGTCCGGCTAAGAGAAAGGAGGTTGTTGTGTGTTTTCATTAATACTTCATAGAGAGTGACATGAACACACACATACACAACACTTGACCGGAAATCTGCTGAGGCCATGGCAAACCCAAATCATGTGTCTTGAATAGACACAATCAAACTAGATTACTTGGATTGTTATTAGTCATTCACAACCAACAGGCACAATCAGGAATACAATTTTCAGTTAAATTAGAGTTTCAAAAGAATAATTTTTCTGATTTATCATATTTTATCTGCTATAAAAATTACTGCAGCTTTCAAAGTAGGATCTTTAAACGCTGTTCTTCTGCTTCTTTCCGTGGGAATCTCTCATATTTCTGCTTGCTGCCCCAGGCACACTGGGCTGAGGTTTCCCTAAAAGGAGCTCAAATTAAATTCACACTGACAAAACAGAATTAAGGAGATGGTCAGTGGTGCAGAAACCCAAGAGAGAAGTGCAAACGTGCAAGATTTCATCGTGATGTCATCTGTTTGCTCAGTCTCCACCCTTGTCAGCTCATGAAGCGTTGTTTACCCTTTTCTATTGAGACAGGTGGGCGTTTCCCAGGTTAAAAGTGGCACTTACACTGGGGTACAGTGAAGTCATTGCCTCAAGTCTGTCAGACCGGCTCTGCCATGTTTTGCAATGTAAACACGGTTTAGATCAGAGATCTTAGGGTGGGAATGTGACAAGGATATCTATAATATATGTCAGACCATGTGCATGTGTAGCATCAGTTCACATATGAAATGTATTATTATTTAAAGACAGATAAATAATGTGGTTGTTTCAGCACTTAAATAATAAAATGAATCATCCACCAAGCACGTGATTAAACAGGATGAGATGTTCACTTACCAAAACTTCCAGTTCATTGCTGCCCAGGTCGAGTTGTTCCAGTTTCACCAGGAAAGACAGCGACCTACACACAAACACACACAAAGCAGCAAAAGTGGTAAGTTGCACAGATATGTACTATGAAAGAACAAAAGACAGAGCTTTTGTTTTATGATGAACAAAATAAAACTTTCATTCAAAATCACAAGACTGGGTACTGGTTTAAGGAAAAAAAGAAAACTGATAAGATCAAAAAAAAAACTAATTACCATATAAATATATCACCAAGCACTGGCTGTAAAAGAGAGACATGCAAATCCAACATCATAAAAATAAAAGGTCTCATTGGACGGTGATTATGTGATTTTATATTTTATTCTATATATTTCACATAAATTTATATAATTGTATTCCATACTCCGTGCATATGGAGACTTATACATGTACTGCTGCCTGTCTTCGTCAGGACAGTCTTGCAAAAGAGAATTTTAACCTCAAATAGCTTTATTCTTGATTAAATCAAGGCTAAATAAAAGTGACCACAATGTAAGGAAGGAATGTATGTCTGTCTGCTAGGGTGCAATGACAATGTGAACTTTGAAGACTTACTTTAAGATAAAAAAAAGAAAAGGCACAAAAGATGGGTGTAATTTTGTAAAAAAAAAAATAAACAACTGTATAGGATTGATATATTCATGGTTGATATCTACATCAGACAAGAAACAGTGGTATTGAGCCATCCATAAACTTAACAGTAGGAGATTACATTGTTCATGCAGCATGGATCCATTGTCAGCTTGTGCTGTCAAACAGGCTCTTATTGTGGTTGATGGAGATGATGGGGAATTAGATAAGAGACTAAGCTCAGCACATGCACACTTAAGGAACACAACACTTACGAGGGCAGAGACTTCAGCAGGTTCTCCCTGAGCTCCAACGTCACCAGGTTGGCCAGGCTATAAAATAAAAAAAAAAAGAGGAGGGTAGAGATGGAAGAGGTTGGCAGGCAGTGTAGCGAGAGGAGGTTGGTTTGTCAGATGGCAGGTCTGTTCGTCTGGGGGAGCCTGGCATGGTAAGGGGCTCCTCCATCTGTCTGAACACAACAGTGGCCCTCAAGCCCAGCTAAGAGTCCACTAGACAAGTCCTTGAAATATGCTGGGTCTCCTTATGTATCAAGGAGTCATTTATGTAATTGTCATTGTAATTGTTTGTTTTGACCAAGAGTTAAAATCACAGAGATATTAACATACAGCAAATCAATTAATTAGAAATAGTGAATGTTGGTATTTTAGCTTGAAAATTGACTGAAGAAGCATAACTAGTGCTGATTATTGCTCCTGAAAAACAAACGATAATTTTCTACAACACAAAATTCATTAGTTAATTAAAAGTCCTTTTTGTTCCATTTGCATTTATTATTAATAATGAATTATTCTAAATGATGTGGTAGCAGAGTTGCAAGATTTATGTGATTAAAAAAAACTTGGTAGCATCATTAACATTAACAAAGGAGAAAAGAACATTTTGAAAATGAAATATTCTACTTGTGCATATGTACATACTTTCCAATGTCATTGGGCAGCATCTGCAATGACACATCATTGAGTGACAAGTGAGCCAACGCTCTGAGCTGAGTGAAACCATCTGGCAATCTGAAGGAGAAAGACAGGAGGGAGGAATTAGCAGAAAGAGTCTCTTAGGGATCGGTTGTACAACACATGGGATCCCTCACCTCACACAGTCTACTGACCCTTTAGATAACCCTGTCTGTGAAATATTCATTATCCAAGCTATCAAGGTTATGGCAAAAAAAATGTAAGGCTTTAAATGAGAGTGAAGTCAAACAGGGATTTTAATTCAAGACAGTGGTATCCTGATGAGGTTGACATGGCTCTTAATTTCATTGAGCCATGTTTGATAATAGGAAACATAATTCTCCTCCAGGCATTTTGATCTGTTGGACGTATAAATCTAAGCCTGAAACTAGACCAATCAATGAGCTCATATTTATTTGCTCTCAAAGATGGCCTTGGCCCCACTCCCATTCAAAACAGTCTCCATTCATCCTAAAAGATGAGAAGACCAACCACAACCATTCATATGAAACTGAACATGCTGATACGATGACCGATAAAGAGGCATTATCTTTGTCGTCCATCTGTGGCATCCACATATAATATTGAGACAGTGTTAAAAGAACTGGGTAGTAGATAATAAACAAAAGAAGAGGAAACCAGTACTTTATTTCTGCCTCTGGGCTTCATCACACATTACGTTACTTGAATTGGTTATAGAATTGTTTGGTAAGAGTTGGTAATGTCTAGCCTAACTAATATAAGACTGAATCTCACCCAAGCTAAGCAACAGCCAAAAGGAGGTTCTAGAACGGCGAACAGAGCAAAATCTAATTGCTGGCAGACTCTGCTGGGTTCAACCAGGCTAGGTAATCTCTTCTGGAATCAAAAACAGTCTGAGAGGCTGCAAACCCTGGTAATATTTCTGTAAAGGGCTGCGATGATTACCCAATTATTAGTCGATTACCAAAGCATCTTAAATGTGAACATTTTCTGGACCAAACAATAAATTGATTAATCAAGAAACTAGACAGATTTAAGATTATGAAAATAAACGTTAGTTGCAGCCCAATTTCTTTGAATATGAAAGATTATTCAGTGCAGTTACACTGGGATTAACATTCAAGCACTCAATATGGTTTACTCCCTGCATATTTGAAATATGACAGCAAAGTAATTACAGCAAGAAAATTACACTTTTCAAGCTTCATCTTATTTTCTAAAAGTTATTCTCCTTCTTGTTCTATCTGGGCCAGCACAACATTTGATGGGTCGTTCCAATTCACTTACCTGGATAGGGGGTTCCCACTGAAGTCTGCAATCTCCAAGGCCCTGCAAAATTTAATGCTCTCGGGGATCTCAGGAATGTCTGCAGAAGACAAGAGGAGGAAACAGGAGTCAGCACCATGAACACACATGTGTATCATATTCTTTGGAGTGACTCATTTTAAGTTTCTTTGTAAACACAACCAGATGGCAAAAGTAAGAAGGGGAACATTGAGAAAGGTAATTTTAAAAGTGTATTATTTTCCCCAATAAGTAAAACTGTGAGGGAATAAATTTTTTTTTACAGTTAATACACACACGCACACAACTGGTCCTACCAGTTTCTGTGGAAAAAAAGGAGTAATAATTTGTTTGATTTGCTGATTTGTTTTTGTCTGCTTAGTCTTGTGCACATTAAAGGCAAAAGGTATAAATTGGAACCTTTTGGCGCGACCAGATTAAATTCTTTCAGCGCTGAACCAAGCAGGTGTACATTAAGAAAACCCAACTTAGCCAAGTAGCCTATGACTCTTGGTCGGGTCAGCGATGTCCTGCAGCAGACAGGCATACAGATGGCACTCACATGGCATGCATACTGCTCTCACAGCACCTTGTGCAGAGTGTAGCAGAGCAGATGTCTCATATCTGCCAAATATCTGTTTGTGTGCAGAATGCAAGGACACAGGGAGGGCAAGATAACTCTGTATGTGTTCAACAAGAGCTGCAGACTGCGATATAGCAAGCACAACTGGAATGAATTTCATCTTATATCTTTGTGACATGTATTACTAAGGACTGGGTCAGTATTGTGGTTGTAATTGGAGACACACTACAGCCTATGCTTGTCTTACAAATATTTCAACAGCATGGATTCATGGTCCAGGTTCAGACAAGGGCTGAAATTAAGTTGTTTCAAATAGCTAGTTCTATATCAAAACAATTTATTTCTCAGACCTAGTTGGGACTGGTATTTTCTTATTATTATTTTGTACCTGACTTTTTAATATTTTAGGCTGAGCATACCAAGTCTAGATTTTAATAATTTGAAGAAAAAGCAAAAAAATAAATTGATATATTGAGGTCAATGTGCCCATTTTGTGATGTTGGCAACAAATAAATCATTGTTTGTACATCATTGTACATATTAATGGGAATGAGTCTGCAGCATGAGGCCCTTCAATCAAAGTGTTCCATGAATCTGAATGATTGGATCTCAAATGAGTCCTCAAAGTGTCTAGGATGAATTCACACCTGTCCTCACAGCTGTCCACTTATAAATATATCACATCATCTAAGATGTGTTTTATATCAGGTCTGACAGTCTGGCAAGACGAACAGACAATATTTATCTAATGGCTGCTTCTGAGTTTTTTTATTCTCCAACGGATTGGGCCATGTCTTAACATGGCAGAAAATATTTTTACTAACTCACTGCAAAAATACATATAAAATGTCTTTTCCAGTTTTATGATTTTGGTGAGCTCTTGACATTTTAATAGGTGTAAATAAAACAACTGAGTGGTGTAACTGGTGGCAGGCCCAGTGAACTGATTTGTAGAAATCCGTACCATTTCTGGAGATGTCCAGCTCCACCAGCTGCATGAAATTGGCCACCTCAGGTGGGAGTCTCTGGATCTCATTGTCACTGAGGCCAAGTTTCCGAAGGTTCAGTAGTCTGAAGAAAGGCTGTGGAAAAAAACGATAACACTATCAGTCAAAACAGAACACTAAGCATTTCTTGAGGCAGTTTGTTGAATCAAATCAAAATTAATTTGATGAGTTAAATTTGTTAGGATGATACCACCAATAAATTTAGCCTGCAATGCAAACATCTTGCAACAGTAAAGCAAAGCAAAAGAGATTAAATGGTAAATTATTCATTATATGAATCATTATTGATTAATTAACAAACAATTCTGGCTCTATACCCAATAAAACATTAGTTCTTAAAATTTTGGGAATGTTGGTTCTCATAACGGAATGTCAACATATGAACCATCTTGAATATTCAGAGGAAAACTTTCTCACAAGTTTTTAAGGACTTCATCATAATATTCCTAAAGACTCCTCTTCCCCACAGCAAAGTCAGCTAAACAGAGTCTCTTTCGATAGGAGTGCTGAGGAGAGAGCAGCGTCTGTGACCATGCCAAGTGCTTTCACAAGAGGCTGGTTGTTGAACAGGACAGCTTTCAGAGACATTCCTCTGCCAGCAGTGCTGGTGAGTCTGTATGTCATATGTGGTTCAGATTGACAGACAAGACGGGCTTGCGAGAAACAGTGAGAGTAACCGGCCAAAACTATGCTGTTATTAACCCCTCAATCAGTCCATAGTTGTGCGGTTCACAGAGGAACCACTGTCTGCCCTTCCAAAAGCAAGTCGGCTTTTCGGCAGCTATAAGGGGGAGAAGGAAGAAGAGTCTGAGGGAACCTGCTTTGCAGGATAGGAATCCCTATTAAGTCATTATTCTGAATGCAGACATGTACAAGCCTGGAGCCTAAACATTAATTCAAATTAAACCTCAGGTTTCTTTGCTGAAAACATCTCGTGTGTTAACCACATAATTTGACATGCTCAATTAGAATATCCGGACTATTTTGAGGCTCCACTCCACACACAAAAAGAAATTCAGGAGAGACAGTAGTAAATTGTGTATCATATTGGCTTTTGTTGTAGGAGCACAAAATCACTATTTTTGGAAATTAGTCTCAGGATAAAAAAAACTAAATAAATTTTTTAAAAAAAGCCACTCTTGCAATTATGTTTATACAACCAACACACAACTTTGTTAAAACAATGTCATCATAGTTCCACCTCTGTCTTGCACTCCATACCTCCATCTTTTTATCATCTCCTTTTCCTGTTTTGAGTTCATACACAAAATGCAAGGTTCATTTGTACATTTTTGAGGTATTTCTGCAACCGATACAGCTCCACATACAGGGCTGATATATATGATTATATATAACATTTAGAGTCGTTTTGAGAGGTTTTATTAATATAAAGACATTTCTTGAAACAATGCAGTGTTTATGAGGAACATTTCAGGAATGAAAATAAAAAATTGTGGAGGGAAAGTGCCTTTTCCATGTGCATGTTTCAAAAAAAAAATGTAGCACCGCTGTCCTCATGTCTCCTGACTGCTGCTTAAACATGTAGTCAGTCAATCAGATAATGCAAAATCTTCATTAATGTAGACTGTCAGGTTGTCAAAAATGGCACACACACTTTAATGCAGCTGGGAGACAGCTGTACAATTAAGCTGCCAGAAGAACAACAGCCATTTATTTGCACTCTGTTCCTTGATGATGGACACTTCCTGCTCTTAACTATTTTGCGCATTGTGTTTGTATGGGGAGTGAGTTGGCAACAATGGTTTCCACAGACTACGTCTAGGTTCTGCAAGCAGTGCAATACAAGGCTTGTGAGCACTTTCCACAATATTGAAATACATTTCCCAGAAATTTGCCTGGTCCTTTACATTAGCACCTGATGTAATGGTGTAAAATGGAGAAGGAATGAAGAGATTAATACTGGAAAGCACACAGCCAGAAAGGGACAAATAGGGTGTTGGCTCACTGAGTAGCAGGTGACAGGTATCAAATGGCAGGTATAGGAAACAGGAGCTGAGAACAACCATGTGATCAGGCCAAACCCAGATGGGAACCAGCACTCAGAGGGGACATCCTTGTTGATTGAACAGGTGAGAGAAAGACACTCTGAATGCGTATACACCCGAAAATATAATTTTAATCCAAAAAGTCTGCTACAGGTGAAACAAAACTATTATTTCAGACAAAGTATAATCCTCAACTCTTTCATTCAGGCCAAGGCTACATCCATAATACTGCCTTCATTTAAAACTGCCATTTTAGAATAAAAACAATCTGCATCCAAATAGGCGTTTCACATTTGTAACATTAGCAACCTGCATCCACACTGAAAACACATAATATGAAACCATTCAGGTGCACTGAGCATGCCTGTACCAGTGTAACTGCATCAGTCCTGTCAAAAGGTCTCTGTTTCTAACCATCCATTACACAACACAGCAAACACACTCGAATTGTTTCAAAAAGAGCCAGCACTGTTTTCAAACATGTTTAGAACTCTAAAATGGGGCTGTATGCATATATAAATGAAGTTGAGTTGAGTGAAGTTGAAATGAGTTAAGTGGCTGTAACCTAAAACAATCATTCAATCATCACTCAGTAATTATAAACACTCACAAAGATGGCCTATTTCTGAGTAGGCAGTCAGACAAAATATCTGGTGATTTTCTTGGAAAAGAACATGATGCTGTACCTAGCAGTAGCTAAATTCTTAGAAACTAAAAAGTGCCAAATAACTTATCCAATCCCATAGTGATGTTTTCCTCAACACATAATCAAATGCTTGTTTGTGTTCATTGGCTTTCAGAAAAATCACTCACTCATCTTCTACCGCTTTATCCTCCCAATGAGGGTCACAGGGGATGTTGGTGCCTAATCCCAGCTGATATACCCCAAAAGGCAGGGTACACCCTGGACAGGTTGTCAGTCCTTAGAAAAACCATAGAGATAAACAACTATCCACTCTCATATTCACAACTTTTCCAATTGGGTCGTGAACCCGAGTCTTCTTGCTGCAAAGGCAAGAGTGCTAACCACTACACCAACCGTGTGGCCTTCAGAACAATCAATAACTGCTCCATCAATTTAAACTGATTTCCCTGCCATCTGCCTCTGATTCCTGCGCTTTCAAATTAAGCAGAGGCCATCTGAGCTATATGGATCAAGTGGTCAATTTGAATAAAAAGTTGAACCATTGGGATTTAGTGTAGCACCACCCACTGCAGAGTGCTCGTTAATGTCAAAGCCACCCTTGCATTTTCAGGACTGAGCTGTGGTTGTGTGTTCATTTATAGAGTTAGGTGGCATATTGGTGAGAACCACAGTCCTCTGCAACTTGGATGTTTTGATGGGTTGTTTGTTTAAGGAAGGGAGTTAAGTTGTTAACAGAAGGTTAGAGCACTGTGGAGTGGGAGAGTAAATGACAGCCATGTCAGCAGAGGACAGTGTGGGGTCTCAGAGCAGGTACAGTAAGAAATATCATACTAGTTACACCAGTCCACTTCCAAACAATGTAGTAGAAAATATTATTCTCATGGGAATACTGAAGAGAAGAGGCAGGGAGTAAAGGCAATCGTGGCCCGTGTGGCGATAGATGCACTAGGGACTGTTACCCCCAAACTGGATACAGATACTAAATATTGTATTAGCTCATCCCCACAAAAACCTGGTTGTTCAGTAATTTGATAAGATAAATCACACTGATGTTGTGAGGACAGTGATGTGAAGTGACACAGCTGGAGAACTTCAGTTAGACTATGATAGAGTTTCCCACAGGGGAGGAATGGGTTTGTGAAGCATCCATGGTGGCCAGTTCCATCTAGTGTGAAATGGGTTCTGTGGTGTGGGTACTTATTTGAAATATACCCCATAATTACACAGTGAATGAAACCCAGTCAACCACAAGAAACCTATGACAGAAAAAAAAGTTTGTGTGTGTGTTTCAGAGTCAGTGAAGCAATGAATGTGTGAGAAAAGTTGCAAAAATTATGTCTGTATCTGCATCTGCTTAGCTCACATTCCACTCAGATGGAGTGCTGACGTGCCTGAGGATGCATGTTTGCATTTGTGTGCATGTAAGCTTGTTTATACTGCAGAGTCACAGGAGAGAAGATCCTGTGCTGTAGGTCTTTAAGTCAACACACGACTGTTTGTAGTCTTACAAAACCTGTCTGCCTACAGTAGTGAAGTCTCAGCATGTGTGTTTCTGGGGCATGGCACTATGTTAACATGCATATTTGTGTGGTCATGTGTAATAGAAGCGGTTTGAGTTTTTAGCCGTAGACAGATTAATTGGCACTGGCTGATTATTATTGAATATTTATTAATGCAAGTTCAATCACAATCGAAATCACAATATGACCAAGAGCAACATACAAAGAGAATGAAAAAAAAATGCAAAGTTATTCGATTAAGATAAAATGTGTGGAAAAAACCTGCATTATGGTGAAATTCTGCAGAATCTTACTGCTCCACCATCTTGCTATCAGGATAAGAAAATATGATTAGGTTGTCAACAGGCTCCAGAAAATGTCAAATTATCATTAACTGCATGAGATTTACTGCTTTGTCACTAAAAACATATTAACTTAACTTCAAGGACAGTTTCATATTAGTGCACTAAAGTGCAGACACAGAAAGCAGATCGGTGGGATGGGTCATGTGTAATACAATAACTCATGACAAATTTTGTTATTATTAAACTGTTATGTCAAGCCAAAAAAAAAAATGCAGCTGCACTAATTCCTACAAGAACAGGATTGGCAAAAGAAAAATATTATTGGTTATTTGTTTAATAATTGGTAGTGATTGATTGATTATTAGAGTCACTAACTATTTTAGTTTAGAGATTTATTGGTTTTGATGACTGATTTCATCATTTATTTTATATATAATTTTCATCTAAAATATAGGTGTAAACTGACCATGTGTTGTTCAATACTTGTTTTAGTCAAGCAATTTTGTGATAGATTATAATAAAACCTATCAAATGGAGGGAAAAAACTAATGTATTGGCCAAAATTTTGCATCTATCAGCCAATAATTGCCCTGATTTCTAAAGATCAGCATCAACCACAGAAAAAAGGCCTTATCCACATGGAAAAAGGACGTTCCAAAAAAATGCTTCATCCACAAGAAATGCCCAAAACAACACATGCCAGGCCTTTATGTGGCGCTGTAGAGCTACTACACTGAAATACAAAGAAATAAAGCGTTATTAAAACAAGTATATATTAGAACATATAAGATTAATGAAACCGTATCAGAAAAAAACCAAGCTAGAGTAATTAAGGAAAAAAAAAAAGGGGTCCCACTCTGGGACATTTGAGTGCTCTGAAAACATCAGTTCCATGTGGATAAAATGCTGACATAATAAAAAAAATTACAACTTATTTTTAGCCGCTTAATGAGTGTGTTTGGAAGAGACCGTTAGTTCAGAAGGAGGGATGATGTTAATGTGTGGACCTCACATCACTCTGCACAAATACATTAAATGCGACTACAGCAGTTATTTCAGTGGCGAGGCATGAAACATGTGAGTAAACTGTAAGTTCTCTGTATAAGTAACGATCCACTCTAGGTGCAGTGAGCTGGAGCCTGAGCTTCACAGAGGCTGCACTGTTCCAGTCAAGTGACTCCATTTAGCTTACGGTTTCCCTCCAATCATGCCGTCAGACTACAGACTGAGCAGGCTCTTCCTGCCTTGCAAAACACACACACAGACATGCATGCTCATACACACTAACAAAAAAACTAATTCCAACCCTCCACTTATAGACCACATTTAGTGTTCAGGAGACCATGGAGAAACTCCAGACACCCAACTCCATGTGTGTTCTGAATCATCAGCCTGAAGCCCATTGTTTAAATATACAAAGTATAAATATCCATATAAAAAAATGTATTTCTGACAGCAAAGGGGGGGGGGGTACAGCTCCTGCAGAGAGACAGGCATACAGTATTGGCATGATCCAACCAAATCAGGTCTCAGCTTGTCACGGCATTTAATTAATGGATGCGCTCATCTTGCTCTCATTATCACAGTCTCCACATTTACAGTCACCTTTAATATGCTCTGGCATTTCATCCTTTTTTTCTCTCTTTTATACTCTAACACACTTCCTTTCCTCTGCAATTCCTCTGGAATTCCTATTCACACATTCCCAAGCCTCTTAATCTTGTGCCAAATCTGCCCCCTTCTCCGGCCTATTCCTAAATATCCCCTCTCTATACACAATATCCATTCCCTCACAAATGCTCAGAAACCACACACTACACTGCTCACACACTGCTGGGGTGAGGGGCTCAAAGAGAGGGGAGGGGAGGGCACATGCTTTTGTGCTGGTCTGGACTCTCTCAGTGTCCGGACAAATAAAAAGCAGAGAGGATTTGGTTGACTGAGTAACTTGGTCAGTCACTCGAATTTTGAGCCTCATTATTGCAGACTAATGTCTATAGACAACTGCAGTCGTGGTGGTATAAACTCAGCTGTTTTCTAATGCCGAAAACAGCTTCGGCATTAGGAATCATCTTACATCTGCTCATCTTATTGAATCTAATATCTTCAGTGCAAAGTTATCTGAAACTAACAGCACATGCATCAGCAAGTCTACACGCTGGGTCAATACAAGGCTAATCCTAATGGAGCAATGTGGGCTGAAGCAGCTCTGCTGCTTGGCCATAGTGTCATCCCCCATCCTCCTGTAAAGCACTGTTTGAAACCAAGTTCCCAAAACTTCTGGACATGAATGACAGTAAGTGGTCCTCTCTCTCCTCTCCTCCTCCTCTTTTCCACTGCACCACCTCCCTGGGTTCTCTCAATTTTCCTTGGCAGAAGGACAAAGGCTAAGCAGCAGCGCCACACAGGGCTGTCAGTCACAGGCGAGCCCTTGCTGCCTCCCCCACCTGCAGCCAGGCCAGGGGGATTCCTCCATTGTCCAAAAAGGGTACTGTGGAGCCAAGAGTGGGCAGGCCAGCAAGAGAGAGGGGGTGCTAGAAATGGAAGGATGAGGGCAGACTTGAAAGAGAAACGTGATAAATGATAACAAAAGACAGGAATGACTAAGAGGGATAGAGCAGGCAAGTGGAGGGAAGAGTGCAAAGAAGAAAAGGAAGCTTTTGTGTTTAGTATAGAGGAGAGAGATGAGAGAAAGGCAATGATGGTAGACTATTAATGAAGAATGGAGGGTAAACAATGGAATCCCACAGTGTTCTGGACACAGCGCTTCACTAATGGGGACAAAGACTTCACCACTGACCAACAAATTATCTCAACTCACTGCTCTTCACCCCGAGAGATGAATAATGTGATTTATTGACCAAACCATGGAACAAATGAACAGACTGTCATTACTGTGTTTTTGTCTGGTCCGTTGTCTCTCATACTGTAGAATACAATGCTCCAATTGGCCACACACTAGTAATTAGTGTTTCTTTTTCAAAAATTACCTACATCCAAATAAACAGTTACGGGATACAACCTCCAATCTATGACCCCTGCTTTTAAGGATAAGCCAGGATAATTACAAATAATAGTTTTGGTAAAAGAAGAAATGTATGATGCATGCACTGTAGATTATTTTATACTTGGTATAAATATTGAACAGAAACACTAAGAGATATCACAGTTTATAAAAATCTGTATTATAATACCAGAGTCTAAACTTTGACTCCTTTCTTTCACAATATTTTGTGCCACTCATGCATCTCTGCCACACACATCAGATAAACGATTGCACTCCACCACCTACCCACAAGCATAAACCTAAATTAACTTCCTCTGTCCTCACCCACAAGCTCCCACTCACTTTTTCTAGCAGCCTGAGTGTGTATTGAGAGTGTGCTTGTATGTGTACATTTGAGAGAATTAAAGTTAACAGCTAAGAACAACCAAATTCAAAAAACAGAAGAAGACAATGAACTACACATTGCAGTGTGTCATGTGCATCTCATTTCAGTCTGCACAACTAACTGGATCACCCTAATCTAATGTCCTTGCACATAATCTACAAGAAACATACAGAAAAGAGAGTACATGTCTTGACATGAGTGACCATTTATTTGTGTGCCATTATAAAACAGTGTGCACAAGCACGGCATTTTTGTTTATTTGCTCCACAAAAGTGGCACTTACATCATGACTACCCTTAATCTGTCTCCAGTACCCCAGGCGGAACAGGCCACACAGTGAGATGGGAGTGGTAAAGCCAGTGAGACTGACAGCCTGACTAACATTCATCTACTCACACCTGTCCTGGTCACTTTGATCAGTGCACAGATCAAACACGTTAAAGTCCTGTGGATCCTATCACACCACATTTGTAGTTTTTAACTTAAGTGTCCCGGATCTGTTTTGACAATAAGTCAGAAGGGACATAAAACATGTAGCTAGTAATAAAAAAGACAAAACATTTGAGTGACCCCTCTGCATTTGTCAGCACGATACAAGGCCTTTTCCACAAGGAATACAATACAATCTTTTTCTTTTTCACTTTCAAATAGTTTTCTGCAAACACTGCATTGTGTTAAGAAATGTCTTCATCCACAAGGAACCCCCCAAAACAACAGAAATACACCAAAAACAAAGAAGGAAAAATAAAGCTCCATTTGAATAAGTATTATTCAAACAATACAATTGAACAGAATTGTATTGTGACTAAGGGTGACTAAGAAAAGAAAATAAGTCATCATAAAGCAAATAGACTAAATTCCAATCTTTAAACACAAAAAGGAGGAACAACGAACATGGTAATGGGAAATGCAAAAGCAAGAGAGAGAGGTGGGACTATGACATCAGCATTTTCCCAAATTAGCATATTGGTTGTATACATTAGAGCGGCGTTTTGAGATTTTTGAGAAGAAAACGTAATAACTAGTCAGCAAATATTTTCTTGTTGTACAAATAAGAAACTAATAATAGCAGCTTTAAATTACTACTTTTTGTGTGCCCTCTGGTTTTGCTGTGTCTTGGTGGTTTTCCCTAAGTGAGGATGAGTTAGGACAAGCTCTGAAGAATGACTGGATGGCCCAGGCTAAAGGGGTTTAGGCCTAAAGGATGTGTCCACACATACTGTATACAGTTAATGAGTGTTTATGATTGTGTGTATATGTGCATGAACCAGTGTATTTATGCTTGCTGCCTCACAGCATACCGGCCTGAATAAACACAGGGAAACTGAGAGAGACCATTGTTGAAAACTAAAACTTCTCAGATCAAGAAGGAAACTCTTACAAAAGCAAATAAAACAATGATAATAAAACTTACAGTGCACAAAACATACAGCCTAAAAAAATCTGCAGAGTTAATGAACAGCCACAGTGACAGAAGGGCTTTTTCCCTTTGCCTCCTGGGAATGAAGTTGATAAAACACGATCATGAGTCAGAGAATGTGGACTGAATTTGGCCAAATGTGCAACATATAGTTCTCATCTTATAGAGCCCTATTTAATATGTGGTATAAAATAAACAGAAAGACCAAATCACACTTGTGTATTGAAGGAGACTCCAGAGAGCGAAAGGAGCAAGATTGAGAGGGAACAGGTGGACATGGCATTGTGTGGCTAAGAGGATCCTACACCCACACAGTTCGGCACACATGGCAGTAGACATTACTTTGAAAAACCCATCCCTTATATGGGAAATAAATAAAGAAGTTTTAATTAAAATTCAAAAATTAGAACTAAAAAAAGAAGTTAAAAATTCAGCTTTTATTATGGTTACCACCCATACCATCATATATCCAGGACAAGTGAATGTCAAAATGGTGCCAGTTTTCCTTAGGTGCTATTGCTCAAGTGGATGATGTATATAAGCACTGAACAATATGCCCAAAAAATTGACCACAATAAACATTTTTTAAATCAGCCGATACTGATGATTGTAATAATAAATCTTAGATGGTTTGAGATTCATTTTTGCTCTGTAGTGAAAGTTGAGGAAACCAGGCTACTGTGATTTTAAACTTTTTTATAGTCATAAAACAAATACTTCACACATCTAAAATAAATAAATAAAAATATCAAAGCCATTATGTATGTATTATACATTTAACTCTATTTGTACAATGCAAAAACATTGATATATATGGAGGTGATTGCATGACATACATTGAATTATTACGCAGGCCGATTCTATGTTTACAAATGTATAATAATGATAAACAGTGCAACACATGGCATTTCTGGTTACGCTTACCACAACCAAGAATGTTAGTTGCTTGGTGGAGTAAAGTGCTTCTCAGTGAGCATTTATAGAATAGACAAGTAATCCCGCTGCTGCTGCCATATTGGTGGGCTAATCACTGCTTTGGTTTCTAAAACTGTCACAGCCATAGACTGGTGCTAGGTCACCATGTCCACCACACCTTAATTGACACAAACAGTGGTAGAAGGAGAGTTAGCACAGCGCAGATTTGCAATCCAAACTAAATTCAAAGCAGCAACCAAGCTAAAAGCCTTGAAGCTGATCCTTTCAGAGCTCTTATACCTGCCTACACTGTGTCTGTTTCAGATTCACAAAACCTGACAATCAGAACACTTCAAATCAATACATGGTTACTGGCAGCATCCTACATAGGAGAATGGTGAATAAAATTAAAAACATAGTGAGCTTGGTTTGGGAGTTCTGCAAGACAGAGTGAGCAAACAGTCAGCTGCTGGGAGGTTTCCCTGGTGATGAACCAAATCTAATGGCCACTGTCCAAAGAGGGAGCGGCAAACATAACACCAACACTGTCTGGAAATGAGCATGATGCAGGTGTCTGGAGAGTCAGTGAGCAAAGCATGACCACACAGAAAACGTTAGCAGTACTTTTTTGCTGCTACATTAACAGCCAACCAAGGGCACACTGCTCCCATTCAGATTTTGTTGTTTAGTTGAACAAGTGGCCCGAGATTCTCCAGCTATGCTGTCATTCAGCAGGAATGAAGGAGTATACGGGGAAATCAGAAACTGTAGTGGAGGCCCTGCACCTCCACCCACTCTCTCAAACTGCATCACATGCTTTCTCATTCTCTAGCAGTGTTCCCACAAACATGACACAAAACCAGAAGCTCTATTGTTTATAGTCCACAGAGGATACTTGGCTCTTTCCTGGATGGTCTGGATCCGGTATGTGCTGCTTGCCTGACTGCCAGCTATCAGTCCGTCCCACGGTGCAGGGGATCAACACGGCAACCATGGCCTCATAGGCATTGCGTGATCCAGGTGTTGTGTGTAAATATACTTTTGTGGGTAATTAGTACAGTGTTGGCATTTCATTTGACCAAAACCATTACAAACAAAGAGCAATGAGAGGAACACTTAAGCTAACATTTAGCCTGGTAAAGTGCGGTGGCTAGCAGGAGTTTGTGTGCTGCCACTGTTTATACACAAACACTTCCTCATTCTGATAGTTTTGCCATTTTCAGATTTAGAACACGGCACACAATTAAGGTTATGGCAGAATTAAAATTAAAGATGACAAAAACTTGAATTAACTTAAATTAACTTAGAAGACCTTGTTACAGTTCAATGGTAGTAAAGTTATAAAAGTAAGAAATATAATGTCAAAGCTTATTGATAATTACTTGCAGCTACTTAACCTCTTCGTGTCAAGTAGTATGCTGTATATTACAACATTAAAAAAGTGTCCTGTGTGCTCCAGTAGCCTCAATACAAATGTTTCATTGTGAGTGTCCAGGTTGGGGCCTCCCTCACAGGATCGTGTGGCTCAGAGTCTATCGTTTTCCAGTGAAGGACTTGGTATTCTCCGCTTTGCACTGGTCTTCATGCAGGTCTGACTCTCTTTTCACATTTCTCTCTTAGTGTGTTTGCTATAGACAAATTCAGTAATTCATACATACTGCATATATACTGTATATATGCAGTGTAGCTGACAGACCACCAGATGCTTTTTGTATTTCTGAACGTCACCATCATTTCTGCTAAACAGCATGACTAGCTGCTGACAAGGAGTGATCATCAAACAAAAGACAAAGTCACACTAAAGAGGCTGCCACAAATGTTTACTGCAGGCTAAAAATATAAATCTAAGCTCAGCAAAACAAAGTCACACATTAATGTGGCTGATTCTGCTAAAATTAACTGATTAATTAATTAAAATGCCTGGTGGTCACATTAATTAATTCATGACTCAGAGTCGGAATGAAAGTAGCCATATCATGTGGCAGCCACAGACATGAGCTGCATAGACATGAGCTTACAAGCATCTGTCAGTTGAAATCTGAATTACACAAGGACACTGTGTTTTTCCATAAAAATTTTTATCAAAAGGGCAAGGTTAAGGGAATGTTATGCATCAACAAAACATAACAAAAATACAACAAATTAATTTAAGCTACTTCACACATTGTACATAGTGATTCTTTCCTTCATTGAACATTAGAGCAGCTCCATCCATTTAAAATACACAACTTGAACATTGAACATTGAAGCACCAATCAGAAAAGAGGTTCAGTAAGTGGTCCAAAAGAGCAGCACAAAGTCACCTCTATGTAGTTCACTGATCTAGCATGTCAGTGCTATGGAAAACTACATGCTTGACTTAAGATGTTGCTACAAAATGTCTCTGCTTTGCTGCTGCTGCTTTTTCAAAATAGAAGAACAAAGTGCTTTAAAAGAGGCTTTGCTTGTGTACGAAGTATTTTGCTGGGGCAGAGGCCGAGGTTGCTCTCTTATAGCAGATTTAGAACAGCAGGAACCTCCACATACATGTACACATGGAGGTAAGGTAGATTTGCAGTGCGAGGGAAGCCCCAGCACATTTGGCATCTCTCCCTGACAACGCAGAGCTGCTGCACCCCCGCATCAGACAAACCACTGGCCCTGGGAGATCCATCACCTTGGAGACTAGCAATTGTTCAAGCCAGGGGGACAACGAAGCAGAAACACCTCCCTAGTGATGCACGACTGATGATGAAATGAAGACTCACTTGATTTATCTGCTCAAATATATCAAAGTGATATGTGAAATTAACAACACTGTATCAAGAACTTGTGTGTTAATACAAGACAAAAGACAGGAATGTCGTTACTTATGATTACAAGTCAAACCCCAATAATATATCATGGAGACAGAATAATTACAGTGTTGTCTGCACACCCCTCCCACATGACTCCAGACAGGATCAATGTGAGGAAGCACCAAAACTCTGGCATTAAGCCCACAGGCAAGCACTGTTTGAAATATGCTCTTCAACATGTGTGAACCTAGTCTGGGATGGCAGCCATTAAGTGGGGAACCTGATTAAAGATAAAACTACTCAAGCTGGACTTTAGAGCCCCAACAGGACAGGTTGCACATTTGCCAGCATCCCATGTTCCTTATTTAACTTGGTATGAGCTGACAGAGTCCAACCAAACATGGTATGTGCATGCCCATGATCCTAGGGGACATGTTCCTATACTCGTGGGAGCTGTGAGAAAACTGAGCTGCAGCAAAAATTAAGATTTATTTGAAAACCTACAGATGCAGACAGAACCCACACTAAACCTTTTACTGATTTAGCTAATAGTTAAATCATGTTCATCAATTTATTTCTACTGTTGTAGGTATTAGCTGTGGAAATATACGTACAATTCTGTGTTACCACGAGAATAAGTAGCTGATGTTTTTCATTATCAAACTGTCAGCATGGAGGGTGCAAGTGAAGTGCTGAAGAGTCCAGTACAGTTCAGCGCTGACAGCAAAATCGAGACAGTGAATGTTAAACACTGACTTAAATACTGCAAAATGTATGTAAAATATGGATTGGCTATAGCCTATAAAACATTATAATGGAAGCAGCAGCTGATTTACTGGACATTCTCTAAGCTGCAGAGGTCTCATGTACAAGTAATGCTGTCTGAAATACAATACATACAAAGGTGCAGTTGGAATGTAAACATTTACAGTGGCCAAGTAAACGCAACAGTAAATAATGTTGAGACAGTCAAATGGGTCCTGTATGCGAAAGGTTTTTGGTAAATAGTCAAGAGTTTCACATGGCTACGGGTTAGAAGAAGCTGTTCCTCAATCTTTCTGTGTGTAAAATGATTGAGCTGTCCGAGGACAGCAGGTGATTGGCTGCTCCACTGATGCAGAACTGACTAAAATCTATTAAAAAAAACAAGTTTCCCTACCAGCACTGTCTCAATAGGCAGTTGTGTGGTTGATGAAATTTTAAGTTCCTGTTAAAAATTACAACCAGTTACAACCAAACTACAACAAGGGTTTTACCTGGTTTATTATAGTGAAGTATTAAGTATGTAGACATACTGCATCTGCAGCATATCTGTGCTGCCAAATCACTGCTTGACCTCTCATGTAAAACCACAATCAAAGTCAGTCCACCTCAGGGAATCAATGGGCTGAATTTACCTTATAGGGAGGCCAGAAAATGCAGAAATATAAATGCACACAGTTGTTCTTTTAAGGCTTTGTTCTACATTCACAGTATTCCCATTTGTGCTCCAAGGCTCAGTAGATCTTCAACGACTTAATTACAACAGTCAAGAGTCTTATTTAATGAGGTGAGGCTTAAATTAGGTTTAATTGGTTTTAATGTTCAACTGCAGCAAGATATGTGAATCACGCATGTGTCTGTGAAAGATGACTGTGTGTGTGCGCGCACTCCACCAACAGGAAAACAAAATGAGTAAGTTCAAGTGTATGTAAGACAAGAGGTGTGTGTGTGGAGCTTCCAAAGGGCAGGGCAAACTCCTAGAGATTCCAGACATGCCTGCATTTCCTCGGACGTCACGTGCTGCAGTGCAAACACAGCAATGCTGAGTTAATTACACAGCCCACACCAAGCTACTTACTGCTACTCGAATGTTTCGCACTTCCAAAGGGTAAGCTGAGGCAAACTTATTTAAGATGACAAGGTACATTCAGTAAGTCAAGTGAAACTAAACTCTTTTTTCAAAATCTAAGAATAGAAAAGCCTTTGGATGCCTGTGCACAAAAGATTTTTATTTTATGTTGTGTTCCAGGAAACAAAATTTTACTTAAGTTTGAATTCTCATATAAAAAAAGTGCCTGTTGAAAACATAAAGCAGAGACAATAGAAATAAAGGGCTTCATTGTGAACTGCTGCACGTTCCTCGACTTAAAATAACTGACCTTTTCCTATAGACAATGCCCAGACTGAAATCAGTCATCAGATTAAGCTCTGCTGTTGTGACTATGTCAAATGATTTAAAAGCTGAGACATCAACACAAGTCATGGCAAAGGAAGGGGTTAACTACCAAGGGCATGACTTTGACCCAAAAGTGAACCAGTGAGCAGCACAATCAGGATATTCTAGCTGCACTGGACATGTAAAGATGTGGTTTGGGGGACGACTGACAGGCCCACTTATATTCACGCATGTAACCTACACAAACTGTGGACAACCACAGTGGACAACATGAATTGTTGTCCACTTCTTTTTCCTACAGATGTGTTACCGTCTCTTTTGTTATTCATCGCCAGCATGAGCATGACACATAAATGCATGTGCATGCGTGTGTGTATAGCTTTGTTCTTTGTTCTGTTGAACTCTCTCATCTATTCTGTCATAGACATAAACATTCACCCATCAGCACTTCTCTATTAGACGCTTGAAACTGGTCATGTGGCACAACCCACACATTCAGTCGGTCTTGTACAAATTCAATAACCAGCCAACCAACCATGACCAAGTCACACACACAAAAAACAGAACTATACTTTTCCCATTTAGGGGACGCAGCCTTTTGTATCTTTTAATAAAAGTATATTGAACTAGTGGCTGCATATGCAAACATAGACATTTTCATTGATACAAATGTTTTCTCTATCAGTCAGATTCATTATTGGTTTATTATGCGTTTTGTATACTGGCATAAAAAAGTCCAATATTTCATGTTTCAGGAAACAGTGTGGACTATACGTGTGGACTATACGTGTCATAAAACATTAAAGTTTTGTGATGAAAAAAGGCATACGAATCTGAGGCATACGAGTCATTTGGTTCTGTCAATTTGAAACAAGTTTTTAAATGAAACCAGGTGTCTCACTGATAATTCCTCCTGGAGACTGCTTCAAAACGAAACTCACATAATGTCCCATTGTGGATTTTACTTCATGTTTACACAGCTGTGCTGCTTAGGGGGCAATACTTCCATCCTCATTTAAATATATTATTTCCATATTTCATTAGTCAGTTTCTGCCTGAGTGACAGCAAAGAAGCTAAAATAATTTGTTAAATTTTAAAGTCACAATTAAATTAAACACATGCCTCAAACCAACTGAGTGACCACAACTTTTTTTTGTACAGATAAATGTAAATTAACATTTATAATGAATGAATGAGATGGAAATGTACTAAAATAAGTCAATGAATTATTCATGTAAAAAAAATTACAAAGAATACTTGGAATTACCATTTAAAATTCCATACGTTATGCTAAGTAGCAGTAAGGTTACAGAGCTAAAAACACAAGAATTTCACAGCAGGTGTGTGAGTAAACCAGAAGAAAAACAACATACTGAAGGAAACCCTTTTAAGTAACAGAGAAGTTTGTTTATTTGTGACTGTTGCTCAGCAATTCACTAGAAAACAGTCTCTAAACACTAATCAGAATTGGCAGTACAGGTAGTAAAAGAGCTTAATAATCATGCAATGCACAAGCAAAACTTGCTCCTCTAATACAAGCTAAGAGTAGACAAACTCAATACCAAGATAAATATGACGGGGAAGAAGACAATACAGCAATTTAGATAAATTAATGTAAATGAATATTGAGTCAGTATTTCCTTGAGTGAGCAGAAAATTAAAAATTACAGAACTCTACAACAAGCGCCTATGTGTGTTATATCAGTCAGCAGCTTAGCATTTACAAAATACATGCATTTGTGGCAAGAACAAATGAGCAGTTGGGATGCTGAAACCAATCTTTCAGCATCCCAAAAGAGTAAACATATTTTATCATATATTAGTTCCTGGTCATTATTTGTCAGTGTTGTTAGGCCTATTTCTTTTTAATGTGCAAATTCATATCCAACACTTAGAGACTTTGATTTATTTCAGTAATTTATGTTTCGGTTTGGATGACCTGATAATTGATCATTTGCAGAAGTTTTCACAGGCATTATGGAGTATAAAAGTAGAAAAACAGATATTTCTGCTATTCAGACATGGACTTTAAAGTAGTTTAGAGATAGTTTGTGGTGGGGAAAATAATTCCTTAAGTGTTTGCATTCTCCAATCCTGCAGATGAGAAGCAGTGAGATAGTGAGAATTCAAGTGGTGCAGAAACTGCCATCGTGGTCGTGAAACACTGCTCCAGCTGCAAGTTTGTAACTGAACTCATATGTCACGACTCTTGGGATTAACAGTCGTTCAAGGTTTGGTGCGACATGTTGTAGGATTACACAGAAAGATGGCTTATCATAAACACTGTCATCTACAGCCACAGTGATCCAAGTGTGCATGCAGGACAGAGGAAGGAGTGAGGAACAAAACATAAAAGGAAGGGGGCCAGAGTAAACAACAAAGTTTGATTTTTGTCAAACCTCCTGTTTTTAAGATCGCTGTGACCATCCCGGGATGGTCACAAAAAACAGGGCATTCCACAACTCACTTGATTATTCCCACTTCCTGCTCACAGAGACGCTCCCAACAAAAGGGAATCAACAAGAGAAACACAGGCATCAACAAATTAGACTAGTTTCAACAAAGATGCTGAGTGACCATGTTTCTCCAATGAAAAAAAAAAAAACAAACCAAGGCACTGAAGCACTGAAGGAAGTACCAGCCCAGAAAGAAAGTCAATCTACATTAGCTACCCGTTTCTTAAAACGGTATAAATGTAGAGTTGCTCTGCTGTGGTAGCTGCTGTGTAGAAAAAGTGGTTACAGACTGGTTAAACTGCAACTTACATTAAAAGAGATGGTTAAACACTACGTCTAAATCTTCTACTGCAGCGGTAGACCACTTCATAATTTGGGCCATTTATTAATAATCTGTCAATGCTGATTATTTTTAAGTCAGCGAGTTATTACATATCATGCATTTTTGTAGATAAATATTGCACTGAACCTTTAATTTGCCATCCAAAGTTTTTGTTTTTGGTTTGTTTTCAGATAACCTGTTTCACATATTGTACATGAATTAGGCTTATAACCAGAGGGTCGCAGGTTCAAATCCCACAAATACTAATGCTTCGATTTTTCCCCCTCTACTGGTGTGTAGAAATGATGGGGTAATTGCAAAGGTTCAGTTCACTATAACTAATTGGTGTGTGCAAATAAAACTAATTCTAAATTCTATTTAACATTTAGTTTATGCATTTATTTTACTGAAAATACCCTATATACTATATAATGGCACTGCAGTGCAGACATGGAATGTGGAGTGGAGAGACAGGACATTAGTGTTGTTCAACTTTTTTTTTTTGTCTTATGTGTTATTAATAACCAGTTATATATTATCAGATGCCAAATAAATAAGCTTAAAAAATACCCGTCAACCTCTGTTTTACAGTAAATAATAAATGGGATGGGGATGAGAGAGCTGAAGGTGACGGTGACCCATCTAAAAGGACAAAACAACTTGGCTGAAGGTGTGAAGAGCTATCAGGGTGTACAGCAATAGATAGAGGCCTTCAATGACTGTGGGGTCAGCAGATAAAGGGCAGTATTTGTTTGTGGTCTGCCTTAATCCCAGGTGACCTATTCCCCCTCACAGTCAACACCCTGACAGATTATACTCAAAGAGCCACTTGTGTGACTGAGGGTGTAGCTCCCAAGCTCCTGTGTGATTAAAAGATTCAAAAACAGCATCAAACCAAAGAAATGTCAAACTATTATGGTCATGCGCACCTAATTTAGAGGCACTGGCCTCAACATAACTTGTAAAAAAAAATGTGACAGTTAGGGATGGCTTGACACCAAACCACAGATACTGTTATCAGACTGATACAGTCATTACATATCTTTTTTTGTCTGTGCTAACCCTAACCGTATGGAATGTATTTCCTGATTTTCGATACAGTGATTTTTATTAGTATCGGACCGATATCGACGCAGAATATTGTTTCGATGATTTTGTACAGAAAAAGAGGGTTTACTCAAGCAGAATAAACATCAGGAAGCACGGTAAGAAAAACATGCTGTCATGTACAACAAATATCTGATAAGGAAATACACTGAACTTTACAGGAAGTAGTTTCCAAGAAATAAGCTAAGCACTACAGTGACTTTGTGTGTTAAAAAGTGAAAGGTAAAAAGATTTATGTATATCTATAAAATGAGAAGTTCATTTCAACTTTGTAAGATTTGCTGCTTTTTTAAATAACTCCTAAGTAAATCAGTTACATTTGAGATTTGAACAAAACACAACATTGGGAGTTTCACTTTATCAGTGATGGTAGAACTAAAAATAAACCAATCTACAGCTACAATTTTCTTTATTACTGTGTCATGCACTGAAAATGTGCCAAAATTGGATTAAAAGACACCATTATTTAGAGATACAGACCAGCAATCCAGGTGAGAGGTTATATCACCAAAATATTTCGGCTTTACACACACTAGGTAGCCAAATTCAATTACCAATCCTTCCATTCTATCATCATCAGACCATTTTGAAAAGCCATTTTGTTTGCCAGTATATATGTTCTTCTTTCATTGAGGACAGTACACCAAGAAATGTTATTTTACTCTTATTATGGCGTAATGTAGAGGTATCCCGATCCCATATTGATATCGGATATCAGTCCGATATCAGCCAAAAAAACGAGTATCGGATTATATCGGACTACATCTAAAATCTCCGATATAAATGCTCCCATACAAGCAGTCTATTCCTTTCCGCTCCATCACTTCTATCCAGCAGCGCCTGTTGCAATCACCTGGGCTCTGCGTATTGGATGCATGCAGAGCCCACGTGATCACGACAACAGCAGTGTGTGCTACTGCTAACAAAGTAGCAAGGAGAAGTGATGTTGGCCGTAGAAGTGATGTTTCCCATAGAGTTGGACAAAGACGTCGCAGCTGATTGCAAAACTTGTCATGCACAAGTTTCCCGTGGTGGTACAGAGCCGGGGAAGTTTAATACAACCAACCTCATCGCGCATTTGAAGTAGCATCACAAAAACCATTATGAGGATTTTCGCAAGACCGCCGAGGCGAAGAAACAACAAACTCCCAACGCTGGCCGAAACTTTTGCAAAGCGTGAGCTCCTATTGAACGCAAGAACAATCCTTTACATTAGTGGAGAGCCAACCAAGCTCGATTCCCCCACCCTGGCAGCAACAGCAGCTAAGTTCCTCTGTGCTCCCCGCACAAGTGTTGAGAGCGAGAGGCTCTTTAGCACAGCGTCAATTATCATTGAGGAGCACAGGAGCAGGCTGACAGCAAAGCATGCCGAAATGCTTATCTTCTTAAAAAAGAATCTCCACATCATGCTTGGACTGCAGTGGAGATGGAGGAGTAGTAAGGGTAGTCAGCAGTTTAGTTAACTGATTATTATTTGTTTTTTGCTCTTGTTATTAGAGTGACATGTTTATTTTGTTTACACTCTGTTTTTTTAGTGAAGACTAAGAGCAATGACCACATTGTTTTGGGCACAGTCAGTGAGCTGTGTACTCTTAACTTTGAGCAGTTGGACAGTGGAATATTGTGTTGATGTTGTTTGGGTTTTTTGGCCCCACGCTCAATTGTTCCCACCATATACTGACAGTAAAAAATAACTGAAGTGAACTTGAATTGTTTGCACTTTAAGAGTATAATTTGTTTTTATTGGATTTAATGAGATAATTTTTCAGTGCTTTCGAATTTATTTTTTATTTATTTTATTCAATTGTAAAATATTCTTACGTTTAAGTTAAACTAGTGGTTATTTTGCACTTTAAAATAAATAACTTTTTGTTTTCATTGGATTTATCGAGGTTATTTTTGAGGGTCTTCTAATTTATTTTTTATTTATTTTATTCAATTGTAGAATATTCTTATGTTGAAGGTCAAAATGTATGTAACCCATTAGTTAATAATAAATGGGCCAGTTTTCCAAACCCTGTTGCTGACTATTGTTCTCTGTTTCAAGTATTTTCACTTGATCAAGCCTTTTCTAACATTCCACACTGCAAAATAAGTAATAAAAGTATGTATAATTCGTGCTAATATCGTATCGGATCGATATCGGTATTGGCCAATACTCAAGGCTGCAATATCGGTATCGTATCGGAAGTGAAAAAGCTGTATCAGGACATCTCTAGCGTAATGTAAGCAAAGCTGATTCCAGTAAAGGTGTAAAACAATGACATGAAATAAGGAAATGTGTTCTATCTGGACCTGGACACAGAAGGACCTGTGCCATTTAACTTTGATGGTTCCAAAAAAATAAATAAGGGTTAAAAAAAAAAAAACATTGCGCCAACTTGCCCATTTAGTCTGTGTGTGTTTAGTGTCTGTAGCCAACAAATCTCCTGTCCTATCACAGTGCTGCAGCAGGACATGCAGTCCAGCCACAGATGCCCCTTTATCACAACAGCTGCCACTGCCATCAATTATTCACTACAGCTTTGCCTCCATGTTTACCTTTGAGGCTGGTGACTGAGGCCATAGTGCACGGGAGAATGGTGAGACAGTGTCAGGTCCAAATCACTCTGCCAGTACACTGAGGGAAGCAATCATTAGAGATATGTCACATGACTGCCCAACCCCAAACAAGAAATGAACGACCACATAGTGACTAATATTACAAAAGTGGGACCATATCTCATACCCTTACAACAAAATATTATTTTCATTATTGGATAATATTCAAACTTTTGTTAAATTACTGTTTATTAGTAAAACCTTTAAAAAAGTAATACGTTTTAATATGTCTTTGCACATACTTGGGATTTAAATAATTATATTTAAATACACATGAAATAAAAAGAGAGATGTCACTGAAGGACAGGTCTGAGTTACAAAAAGTATCATTTGTGCAAGCATCTTACCATCGCTGAAGAGCAGATTTAGGCCACACATATTGGGTAACTGTCCAGACCCATGCAGCACAAGAGAGAGAGCAGTGTTTCACACAATAGGCCTGATATAGCACAGTTGACAATGCAGTCACTTCCTGGGAAGAATACCCATCTTATTCAACTGAAATAAAGTGAGAATATAGACTGGTATAGTATATGTGTGTGTTTGCCAGATAGATCAAAGCAGAACATCATCCAAATGACGCAGACGTGTCCAGAGTACCTGATGTTAGCTCTGACCAGTTCTCTGACCAGTTCTTTTCCATTTGACACAGCATGTCAGCCCAGACTTTACTGTTCATGGACGTATGGATGGTCCTAACACTGCCAGAGGATCAGTGGATCCGTGGAGCTCAGCTCTTCTCCGTTCACCTAAAGACCCCTCACCCCAGTTAATCCATCTCCGGAATATAATGCACCCCCATCACCACTACATTCTCACTCTCTCTCTTACTCTCATACGCACACGTTCCATTAGCACTTGGTCCCTCCAGATTGAGCGCGGGGGGGGGGGGTGGTGGGGGGGGGGGGGGGGGGGGGGGGGGGGGGGGGCAGGATGTGCAGACCAGCTGGTCATCAGCTCAGACAAAGAAACCTGCTGAATGTGCTCTTGCATCAAAAAGACATTCAGATCCCTCACACTGTTGAATCTTCACACCCCCCCCCCCCCCCCCCCCCCCCCCCCAACAACTCTGGATCTCTGACTTTTCAGGCTGATCCTGAATAGGGAGGACTTAATTATGCAAGTTTTTCTACAAAAAAAAACAAACAAACATCTACTTCTCTAAAATCAGTGTGGGGTAGGGTGAGTTCCAACCACAAAACTGAGGAAAGTATGACCTGATGACTTTAGCCAAACATTTACACCACACATTGTATTTTAAATTCATTTACTACTGTATTGAAAAACAGCACAGCATTACCAATGCAGGAAAAAAAGAAGAGCGTTGAGAAATAGCTGAGCCAGAGGAACAATGTGGGTTCACCGCAGAGAGGCCAGTGGCAGGTGTAATTTATCTCTGGTCCTAGCCTAGTTCAGCCATTCACTGGGGAGAAACAAAGCAGGGCTCGTCCTGAAGAGTTAACTGGAAACTGAGAGGGGGACTTTAGAACTTAAAAGTGCATGGCGAGGTTACATTGCAAAGTGTACTTGCACTACAATATTATAGCAAACTTTGACTAGTGACTACCACAGTTTGAGCATCTCTGCAATGATGCAGTAACTGAGTGAAGAACATTTCCATCATTTTTTAAAACAGAAAACATCTCCTCCATCAAGATGAAGATTTATGACACAAAGAAACATCTGACAATTGAGGCTTGAGTAAACAATAGTGGTTCAATTCACATTCATCCAAAGCTGAGTGACTGGGCCTAATTTTGGTTTTACTTGACCCGAGGCCAAGCATACACAAGGGACGAAAGAAAAGAGCGCTCAGATTTTTATCAGTATATGTTCTCAAAATGAGACTCAAACAACACAAAAGCAAATCCCGGAGGAGGCGTTCACTGAAATGCACTGGCCTGTATACAAGGGTCAAATCTTTTCTGCTGCTTTGGGGTATTTTCACGGCCGGGTAAAGTCTTAATCTGGCCATTGGCCACGGATCTGTTAGCACGCATACAGACTAGGCACTAATGATAGTTGAGGATTATAAAAACTACACAGTCATCTTTCCTATTTATCACACACACGTGTATCCTTCGACTAGGGCTGTCACTTTTCTATCAGAACTTGGGATATTCATTCGAACTTGGGGGGGGGGGGTTCAAACTTTAACCTAAGAAATCTACTGAGTTAAAAAAAAAATGTCATGTGGTCCACGAGAGGGTGCTGTGAGGTCAGCTTGATCCAATTTGCCCCATCAGGCAGTGATGTTTTATTGTGAAAATGGAAGGCTCGGGCTAGCTAAACCTGAGCAGATAAACAGAGCAACAAAGAAGCAGAAATGTGGCACGTTTCAGATACTCTGAAATCTGCAGGCTCAACCTGAATGCTGTGATAGAGAAGGTATACAAGACAGACAATGCAAGAGTAAAAAAGCAAGTGTGAGCAAGTGTGAACAAGGGAATATCAAAATATCTTTGAAGGACTACTATATCATGTAATATTCTGTAAAAGAGTGTCATATTGATATCAGTGGATGTTAGGGCTGTCTGGTTGATTTTTCCAATCAATCCAACAAAATTAAACATCCACCTCCTTGGCTTACTTTTTCGTTCAGGCACTGGTTGCAGTAGTTCTCATATTTCTACATCCGACAAGTGTTGGTGCAGGAAAAACCAGGAGTGTAGCATGTCAACTGTACATAAAAAGTCCTATTAGGTAATAATACAGGGAGCAACATAAAACCTGTTTCGCAAAGACCTGTGGGGAAGACACACCCATTTGGGATGTGTTCCTTTTTTCAACTATGGAAAAGCCAAAACAAGAACAAGTAGACACTCTCAATGTGATGAGCTGCTTGGGCTGCTGCATATGAGAGAAAAAGCATCCACATGATTACAGGCAGGTGAAATTGACCTACACGTAATCCTAAAAATGACTATTTGAGTCCTGATATGGTTATGGTTATTGAAAGCTTTGTTGGCAGTGCAAGAAAAAGAAACCATGACACTGGATATGAGGGAGGTGATTGGACTTGTGAATGGACTTCTTTGTAACCTGTCATGGGATTTGAGAACGGCTAAAATTTAATTCCCCCTTCCTCAAGATGATCTTTGAAGCAGGGCTAGTTTCACAAAGCAGCAAAAGAGAAATTCTGTCTCAGTGCTGTAGTGAAAACTTTCAGCTAAATAGGTCTGCAGTGCAAGCACAAGCTTATATATTTTGTAAGCTAGTATTTCTAAACACAAAATTGTATGGGTTGAAAACATTAAGGTTTTATCTTTATACAAAAAGACATCTACCAACGTATATATTTAGAATACATATAACTACTGTCACAGCTTCTTTATAGTTTAACTACTTGAAAGCTCAGGAAAAAGTATCCTACTAGCAGAACAAAAGACTCATCAAAGGCCATCTGAGATTAGCTTTTAACCAATGAGAGAAAAAGAGCTGCAATGCAGCATTAAGAGCTAAAGATGTGTTGGTATAAGGGGAATTCCAGGCCAGCTGCCTTCTTAACAGGTCCAATAAATCCATTTCGTACAGATATGAAATGCTCCTGAGGTGTAATTTCATGTAATAATCATCACTGTCTGAATACCATCTTGCCCCCCATTACTTCACTGTAAGTTTCTGTCTCTTTTTTTCCTTTTTACAAACCTTATAAATATTCTTCATGTGGCAAACAGGGACATCATTACCACAAAGAGCATAATCTGAGATTGGTGGGCAGTGGGGGGGGGTCACAGCAAACTTAAGAAACTGTCAGCACGTCTAGATCTCCATCTGTTCACCATCTTTAAACCGTACCAATGCGATTCTAGATGTTCATCCTTGGCCATCCCACACCGAACACAGCTTCAAGCGGTGTCTTGTTAAATAATTGCTCTGAGTTTAAAGTAATTTAAGGGCTGCTTTCATTTTGATTATTTCATTGATGTGGATCATACAATGAGAACACAAAGTAACCTGGCTTGACTGGTCTGCATTCTTCTCTGCAGGTCCTCAAAGGAAGTGACAGTTCGCAAAGATGTCACATCTGAGCCGATTATTCATGTTGGGAGTCGGTGCAGCCAATAAGAATGCCAAGATTGTCAAGAATGTGTATCTCTAAAGGTAGCACCAATTTATAGAAATCAGGGCAAGAGATGGCTGGTAATTGATGCAGATAACACATAATGCCAATTTTCCAATAATTGACCGATTAACAATCGGCCAATGACAATTACTAAAAAAAATGGCACTTGTGATAAAGGTTAACCAATTAATCAACCTTTAAAATGAAATGTTTGACTAGTTTCTAAAATTAGCCAAAGATTAACAAGGAAGTTCACAGACTCACATGTTTGACTGGAATACACAGTGACATGGGAAAAAAACACAATACTGCAAAAGACCCATACTTGCTTTGGATTTAATCATGGCAATATCTTCATCATACAGTCATACCTTTAACTGTGGATGAGACCAACTTTTCCCACTGAAGCCCCACTGATTCTGGGGACAAGAGAGCTCCCTAATGCTTTATGTCTGCACATTATGTATTCACCATGACCATACGAGACAGTCTGTCACCATGCATTTACATCTCCCGGTTGAACCAAGCACCACACAGAGGAACACTACTTATGTGTGTGTTTGTCATTCAGTATTTCAGGGACCATGAACTAAACATGTGGCGACAAATGTTTCGTTCCCTTATAAATTATATCAACATTTAAAAAAAAAAAAAAATAGCAATACCACCTTTTCTAGGTTACTCTGGAGAGTTAGCTGAGGGTTAATGTTCATTTTATTCTTCCGAGTCTCAGTCTTATTTAGAGAAGACAAGAATATTAATAGTCAAAAGTGGTTACTGGAACATATGTGACTCTAGAGCCAAAAGACAAACAGAAAAGGCTCTATTGTTTATGATTCCCAGGAGCTAACAGGTAGCACTGTGTCAACACTGCAGCCTCTGTTGACCTTGACTTGTTAACAAACTTTCATTAGTGAATGTATGACATGTCCTTTTTCAGCACTAACCTAAAGTCATGAAATCTGTCTACAACTGACCATTCCACTATGGGCTACTCATAAACACTCCCTACTCCATCACAAATACAGCCAGTGACTTGTACTCGTGATAAACAATGCTTTTAAACTGAGTCAAATTAGAAAAAAGGTTGAGCAAGCAAATTCTTGGTTTCCCTCCCCTGAAAATCGACACAGAAAGCACAGCAGCAACAATCACTTTCTGCTTTGAATCAATGCTTTGATCATGCAAAGCATTTATTTAAAGCAACTTTTGCTATATTTTAAATAAAGGCGGTGTGGGTAGGGACAGCATTGAAACTCATTCCACGCATGCCTTCCTACACTGCATCCACTCCAACTGGCCATTCTTGCCAAAACTACAGGCAACATGGCATGTGTGGCAGTTGTTTTGCTCTCAACATGCATTAAGCACATGTAGGCTGCACCCATAGAGACAATGACAGATCAACATCCCATTACACTGATCAACTTTTCTCCAAACCTAATTTCTTTAACTCAACTTAACCATGGCTTCATTGTCCTCCAATATGCTTGACAATTTAGTTCTGCCAACCATCAAAAGCAACTGTTTCTTGTGTTTAATTAACACCATGATTTGTGTTTGGGGATTTGTGAAACAAAGTCATCCACATACATATGGTTACCTATCACTTTCATGGCTGATTTTGAGAGTTTATTGTTTTTATTATTTATTTTTAAGTAACCATTCTCAACTGAATGTATTTTTGAACATATTTTAAAATCTTAATGGTACACATTGGACAGATTTTTTAAACCAAAAATTAAATGGTTGCCGGATCTAAATGTACTGAAGATTTTTAAGTGAAAAACAAGAAACTGGAACGACTGAATGGACACAGGACTGTATATTAGTGACCTAGGCAGCCTAAATTCATGATAACCTAATGATATAAATTCACCACATCAACACATTGTGAGTGCTTCTTCTAAGGATGCAGAATATTGTATGTTTTCAATCCATATTTGTAACCCTTTTAAAAAATATATTTTTAGCAAAAAAAATGCAGTCTTCTAATAAATTTAATAAATAAATATAGACTGTTCTTCCTGCTAGATCTGCTTGGTCAATAACTGACCATACTGTATGATAAGTGTTGTTATTTTATAATTTTATCCTAACATGGTGCCCAAGCACACTTTACTCAGCACCATAATATTCTTATATCTTGGTGGACAGAAAAATTAGATACGTTGTCCGATAATGACAATGAGACACTGCAGTAGGATTTCGAATAGTATGTTTAAATTTGTTTAAATTATATCTATCAAGTAGACATACATTATCATTATATACATTATGTTAGTGAATATGTTTTTCCTCACATCGTGCAACCCTACAAGGAAGGATGTAGGGTTGATGCTAGTTTAGTACCTGTGCAGGTGATGTAATGCAAGCTTTTTGGGGGGGCTTCTGCCACCTGACAGTGACCTATGCTTGGCATGTAAATAAAATGGTGTGCAGGTGATTTGGGGTGACTATGGCATTGAAAACAATTAGACAGGACTGATACAGATGTGGCTTTTTTGGCCCCCATACCTTTGGTAGCTCTTTGAGTTGGTTTGCATCGAGGAGAAGCTCTTCCAGGCTGCGACTGTAGCGGAATATCTCATCGGGGACAGTCTGCAAGTTGTAGTGCCGCCTGTCCAGCGACTCGACGTGGCGGTTGCAGCGCCACAAGGGGATACACTTCAGCATGTCCGGCCGCCGTGGGGGGTTTGGTTGCCGGTGCTAGTGAAATCTCCGCATCGGAGAGTGGGGCAGTGGGGAAGGTCGCTGGGACAAGGAAATGTTTTGTGGGTTCAATTAATGTCACTCGCTGTGTTCCCTCGACGACCCTGAATGGGGAGGCCGAAAAATCCACCTAATAACCACAAAATAATAATCCCTTCGATCTGTTTGCGATATTCCCACTTTCAGTTCAGCCGCGTTCAAAGTATTGTCAGGTTCGTCCACCCCGGAATTGCGATAATCATAAACAAAACCGACAACTCCCACTTGGTTACGGCGTTTCCTCTCGTCTTCACGCACTCACTTCTTCACACAGACGGGGCAGCGTTAGCATGTTTCGCTGCCACCACCAACACCATCCCTCCGTGTATCAGAGCGAAGCTCCGCTGTGGCGAGCTGAAAAACATGCAGCTGAGCCAGCTAAGCTGTGCAGAACTGTTGATTGGAGTGTCCCGGTCATGAGTGGCGACAGACAATTCATTCACTGGACTTGTGTTACGGATGGACAGTTTTCACCAAACAGCTAAAATATCCCACGGAGAGTCAGCGGAGATTAACGCGCGTACGGCTGCGCGAGGATGTGCCCGTCCTCACCGGCGGTGTTGTTAGCAAGCTAGCTACTGTTAGCTAACATCGGCTAGTAGCTGACTGAGCGTCTTTGTGATTAACTGCTGCTGCGGGGAAAACTTGTATCAAAAAAAGCTGTGAAAAACACTCTTTTAAGAGCTGTGGAAAAGACCATCAGCCCAAGAAACGTCAAAAAACTACCAAACGACTGTGCTTCCAATACGGCGTAGGTGAAATGCCTGAAGCGAGAGCAGCCGCACTTCTCCCGCCCCCCGCCTTATTGAACTGAAGCAGGCCGGTTTGGCGTGTGAGGGGGCTGGGCGAACTCTGAACTGGAGCACCGCCGCTTTGCTCCCGCGTCGCAGAGGCCAAAGGTGACTATAGAGCACCACCTAGTGGCGAGTACTAGTTACCACCATAGATATACAAGGCAGAGTGAACTTAAAAAGCTATTATAGCTAAAACTTTAGTCAATTATTTTAAACCTTCATGTACTGAAAAGCTATTTATGACTAAAATAAGTTTGCTTTATGAATGAATATTTTATCTTTGTTGAACATATTGCTGCAATAACAAACATACCATGATATTTCATGTTTTTAAGGAACCCTTTGTGTTTAAATGGCCACTTACATGAGATTATTTTGCAAAAATTAGATAATTTTACTATTTTGAATTTGTGAATGATTTTTATTACCACCACTCTTTCACTCATGATGCCAAGTACATTTTGTTGATGCTATTTATTTCTATTTTGCTACTGTGGAACATGTGTTGTGCAGTGTGAGCTTACCACATATTCTAATTTTTATTTAAACCATTTGTTAACATTAACCAATGTTCCTCATCACAGGGGTTTTTAATTAATTGGTCAGTCTACAAGCACTACTAAACCAGAAGCTACTTTGAATACATACTTGGACCTATAACCATAAGACTAAGTGTACTTAACAACACATTCACAGAAAAATGGATCAAACATTTGTGGACAAAACAATAGCCTTTAATAATAGAAAGAAAAAGTGTTTACATGTCCTGGAAATTTCATGAATGGAAAAAAAAGTAACTAAAGCAGGAAACTTGTGTTTTTACAAGACTGGGTTACAAAAAAATTGAAACAAATAAGGAGTCTTCACTGATCACAAAGCAAATTCTGACAGAAGTACTTTATGAATGAATCAACCCAATGGGCTGTTCAACATCAATATCAACAGCAATTTTAAAAAAGAAAATAAAAACATTAATTACAAGGCCCACATCTCTTGCTGCAGTGACTGTGGCAGAAACGAGTTTGAGCGAAAGATATTGGGAGAATGGGTGCTGGTGAACCATTTTATTTTTACGCTGACAGGTCACTGCTGTTGAAACGGTCTTGGTCATACACCTCTGCCACAACTTTACGGCCCCCGAACCAGCGGTCATTGAGGGCCTGGATGGCTTTGTTCATCTCGGAGGCCATGGAAAACTCTACAAAGATTTTGACAATGATATCTGCATCTTCCTCTTCTCCTTGCTTTTCTTGGTAAATTATGACTCTGTTCACAGAGCCAAACTTGCCACACTCCTCCGTCACTTCACCCTCCAGGTCGTCGTCAATGTCCTCTGGTCCAACCATATTTCGAAGCACCATCACCGTGGACTAGGAAAAAAAGATTTTTACCCAGTAAAAATTAGAAGTAATTGAAAGGAAAAACAATTAAAATGTTTCCCGAATCTCACCTCTGACTTTCTAAGAAGTTTCTGCATCACCATGTGTCTGGCACTGCTGCCCGAGATGCTCATGTGCTCTTGGTCACTCAACATCTCCTGTCCTGTACCATCCTGAAGCATCTCTTCTTTCTCCTCTTTCTTCTCTTGTTGATTGGAGCCACCAGCTTGATTGGACAGAACAGGTGGTGATGCAAGCACAGGGTTCACAAGACCAACCTGGGGAAGCACTGGTATCGGAGGACGCACCGGAGTGACACCTGTGGAAAATAGACAAAACATGCAGTCAAAACAACAGGCAAAGTAAATGAAAAACTGAGTACAAACTGCTCTGATAATCAGCTGATAATGATCCTGTTACTTATCAAAGTATGTCAATTGAGGATAGACATTTTTTTTCCCCAATAATGTGCCATATATTTACCTTTTGTGTCAACAGTTTATAATGGCTTTGTTAAGAAGTGTGCCATTTCAGAGTTCAGTCACATTCACATGAAATTGAGAAGCAAGACAGTTGTAGTTATTAATGTGAACCATAGATCTAATTTGTATAGAATGGAACTGAACAAGATGGTTGATAACATGACCAAAGTTTGTCAGATATTCATACCAAGTCTGATACATTATTTGCAATGTGATGAGCAGTTATCGCGTTGATGCATTTACCACCTATCCATAGCCTGCCATTTTAAAACCATAATGCAACAAGTATTCTACTGAGTCACACAAAAGTTACAATGCTGTTTCTTTTTTAAAATTTTTTCGGATTGTTTTGGGTTTCATACTTTTCTTTTTCCCCAATATATCCAATCCAGTAATTTTGACCAGTGCTTTGCCAATACCAATACTAAGTATAGTACTAGCTCATCCCTACAAAGAATGATGCAACAGTGGAGTTGCAGTGTAACAAATGTTAAATGGTGCATAGCTTGAACAGCTATGCTTTGAACAATAAATCATATTTGCTTCTATGAAAAATGATTATACACATCTTATCACCAACCTGTAATCACCCCAGGTGCCTGGGCAGCCATAACAGCCTGAGGTATTCCCATTTGCTGACCAAGAAGTTGGGGCGCAGCTAATGCCCCCAAGACTGATGCACCAGCTACAGCCTCCTTAAGAGAGGGGGGGCCGAAGACATTAGGTAAGGGAAACACACAGAACACAGCACAAGGCAGCACAGTCAACGATCACACAGCATGGCAGAGTGAGCTCAACCTCCTAGTGAGAATCAAGGTCGCCAACATTTCAATAGATCTTTTCTTAGTAAGTCAAATATAATCAGCAGCAATGATTTAAAAAAAATCCTACAAGAAATATAATTGTCTGTTAGTCACTGTTGACATTGAAAAAGCTGTCAAGGTGTTAGCTAAGAGAAAAGACTCTTAGCTTACGCACCTTATCAGTGAATGGGAGGAGCTGTTATAACGATACAAAAATGTTTTGAAAGTGTATACTGTATTTTTTGTGCACATTAAAGTGGATTTAAAAAGAAGCCCACAAGGTCTCATGTTTCAGGGCTGTTAATTGACACGCTGTATGGGCACCTATTTTCTAGAAAACTGGCCTTCTCCCAGTCACGTCAATAAAACTTATGCCTGTGTTATCTGTGCTTTTTGGTGTCAATTCTAGCTAAATCTGGGTTATATTTACCTGGAAGGCCATTAAATCCCTTTGGAAGGGATTCATACTTGCCTGGGCCGTTATCTTAGCGGTAGCTGCCGCTGCAGCCACAGCTGCTGCAGGTGGCAGACCACCAGGGGTCGTGGGGGTCAGTAGGGGCATGGGCGGAGTCACTGCTTTGCCCACCCGTAGGTACTGACCCCCCAGGTCAAAGAGGTTCATAGAAGACACAGCGTCCAGGGCTGACTGAGGCTTTTCATACTCTGTAAGGGAATAAAAATAGTTGTTAGTAGCAGAGTAAGGCCATGGAAGGAGCACGAGCGAATGAGGGCCCCCAGCTCACCAATGAAGCCAAAGCCTCTGTGTCGCCCTGACGTGGGGTCTCTGGCTAACGTGCAAGACTTGATCCTTCCGAAGGCCTCAAACACACTCTTGATGTCATCGTCTGACAAGTCCGGGTGAACGGACGCCACATAGATCCGGTTAAAGGCGCGCGCCTCCTCTGCCAGCTGGTCAATGATGGGTTGCGCCTGCCCGATGTTACTTGGCCGCCCCACCTATAGCACAGATCATACCAGCAGTGCTACTGAGTAAAGGGGCTTACACTACCAACCAAGGATGCACAACTGCAGAACCATAAATCCCTTCAAAGCTAACTTTCGGTAGCCACCGAGTTCAGTCAAAGCCACTCTCACCTACAATAATGACTAAGCTGTCAAGTTTCCTCTGCTTACATCTAATAGACGTTCTGATGTTGATTTAAAATCTGGGGCTACTCTCATTCTCATCCTAGCCACCAGGTACAAAATATTCAACACTTAAAACAATCTTGTCTGAAGGAAGCGGTGTTAAGCAAAATTATATTGAATGACAATCATTTATAAGTTAAAACTGAAGCTGTGAGACAACAGTACAAAAACAGTTGACTATGGACAAAATTCAAACAGATCTTAGATTAACTGTACCTTGTAAGGGAGTTCAATGAAAATGACCACAAATTTAAAATCAGGCAGGAATGTCTATCAACTGAAAACCCAGATTTCACATAAATCTGATTATCCTCAGGAGAGTAGATATAGGCAACTGGACCTGCTGGAGTATATCTACACTCCTGAGGATACAAGAACCAACAGATTAATGTGAAAACAAGTTGTCATCAACACTCAAATATTCTGATTGGTTATTTTGCAGATAACTGCAATAGTGTTAAACTAAAAAACAAAAAAAAAAACAACACAGCTTCACATCACCAGACTTATGCACAGCGTGACTGGCTGAGCTGGTGGCAAAACCGAAAGAGGAACGCAATACCTGTCTTATGCCTCAACTCTGCACTCTGACAAACTCCTGTCTTTGGGAAAAGAAAATTCCCTTTATAAGATGAGCAACTAGTGGGACTGGGGATCTGTACTACAGATGTGGCGGCCAAGGAACACCAACCAGGCGCAGCCCATCATCAGCACACCATGACATGGAGCGGCGCCATGCGCCACTGGGCATCAGACTGCAACTGGTCACTAAAACAGCCTTGATGGTATTGTAGAAGCATAACACACAACACAGACAGACAGTACACTTCGACATTCACTCAGACATACGCACGCACCTGGAAATGTAGACACAAGAAAGATAAAGAGAGAAGAATTAGTCGCATTCTGGTCAGTAAAGTATAATGAATACAGATGATTAAATTGAATTAGCATCTTAAATGTCAGGAGAAATCCAAAGTTGAGCTTAATCAAACTACACCAAAAACAGCTGCAGTAAAGGAGATATTAATTTGGTTCACTATGTTCATTTGGTCCTAAGACCTTGAGAGAATCTCATACCTCTAATTAAACATACCTTTATGTTTCTCCCCCCCAACATGACTGAGTTCATCTGCTCCAGAGCCAGCTGAGCAGCCTCTGGCACATCATACTCCACAAAGGCAAACCCCTGCACAGTCAAAGGAAAAGCAAGAAAAACATCTAAAAACACTGAAACACATTTGGTTATAATCTACTGCATTTATTTAAACCAAAATGGAGGAAACTAATTTGCCTCCAGTTGAACACACCCATTCTGTTACTGACCTTGTGTTTCATTGTAACAGAATCCCAAGACATGTCAATGCTCTTGATTGGGCCAAAGGGGGCAAAGGCCTGCCTGATGGTGTCCTCACCAAGTTCATAGTATATGGAGCCTACATACACTCGACACATGATGGCCAGAGCACGCTGCCGCTGAGCTGCCACCTGCCAACCAGGAAAAACACACGATAAGCATTAGAGAGTAAAAGAAAGGACACAATAACACACACACAAAACCACTAATAATAAATGTGTAGTATTTTCTACTGTGCTTGCTTTCCCAAAAAAATAGTTAGAGGCCAATTCCAAGTTAGGGGTCTGGACAGGTAAATTAGGTAACAATCAGATACTGTAATCAATGGAAAGAGCTGTGTGGGAAAAACAAAAAAAAGCATGTGTAGCAGTAATTATTGATGTCACCACTTGAAATTACAATATAGCCTCTACTCTGTTACTACTGAACAGACATATGGAGGAAAACACACTAAGTGATTGACATGCACAGCCCTCACAAATGTTTGGCTTCAGTAACTGACCTGTAGTCCAGGGATGCAAGTAAGGTAACAAAAGTAATCGTGGAGTTCAAACGAAATCCATAAAAAAGTCTTGATGAAAGCATTTCAAACTTTTTTCAATATTAAGGGGAGCATTGGTTTAACCACAAGAAGTTACTAACTTTTACTTATGTTTTTAAGGACAGCCTGCTTCAGTCTATTTAATTTCTTTTACCAACAAAAGTTAACATGCCCGTAAATCATGACATAGTGAAAAGTTTACTTATTAATTAACAAAAAAAATGATTTTAAGGCCAAAAAGATCCCTGTCCCAGCAGTTTTCTCATTTTGGTCCATTACAGGGATTGCTATCCCTCTTTTGTCCCATGCCAAGAGCTTCCAGTTTGTAAATTGAACAAATGCATATTTTTCAAAGAGACATGACTTTCCTCACATTTATAAACCCTTAACAGAGAATTTACTAAATATGCAGAGTGCTACAGCTTACTTCTGGCAAATTAATACTAATTGAGATGATCCCACCGCAACTTTAAAAAGTACTTCCGACAACTAACAGTAATAAATCTCATCCTGAAGTTTGGACATTAAGGCTGATGCTGTAGCAGTAAGAAAGCCATGTTTTCATACAAAATATGCATTCTTTGATTTAATAAAAGGGCAGGGAATGTTGTCAAAGCAACTAGTAAAAGAAGGGTAACAGTCCTTTTTTCCATTGGGAATTCGCACAGGAAAAAAAATTTAATAATCTATTGACCGATTGTAAAGGTGAGAGAGGATCTCCAAAGCCCATTGTCACTGCTGCCATCTGAAAGACAGTAAAGATGAAAAAAGTGCTGAAAAGTAGGTTAGATATCCCTTAGCTTTGCTTTTTCAAAAAGGTCATTGCTTTGCTAGATAAACAAAAGTGGATAAAGCTACAGCTATATTCAGACCCTCCGTCTAAACAACATACAGTTTGGAGAGTTGCCTTCCTTATCTGAATTACATATCACCACACAGCAATAAACATTTACAAGTCCCGTAAGAGTGCAAAGCATTTAACATGATAACCAATTCCTTCACGACGATTTTCAGCATCTGAAAAAAAGAA
Organism: Brachirus orientalis; assembly: GCA_016785285.1. Taxonomy (NCBI): domain Eukaryota; kingdom Metazoa; phylum Chordata; class Actinopteri; order Pleuronectiformes; family Soleidae; genus Brachirus; species Brachirus orientalis. The sequence goes on along the minus strand of JAFBJR010000258.1, from coordinate 8,562,527 downwards.
TAGAAGCAAAAGCAAGGACATATGGCCTACACGTGTGATTTGAGTTCAGAGGGAGTAGGGATCAAGACTTCCAAAGGAACTAAGCCAAAACAGACTTCTGAGACAACAGATGTCTGAATCCCTAAAGTATAGAGAGCCTAAGATACTTTGTCTAAGATCAGGACTTACAGGTGATGTGCATTACAAACATTCAAATGGCATCCCAAAAACTTTTTACACATCTCACCTGCAGGTTGGTGAGCTGTTGTTGCTGATGGGCAATGGTCTGCTTCACCAACACACTCTTAATGCTTTGTTCCATTGCATACTTCTTTGCCTGTAAAATGAGAAGATTGTTTTGTGTAAGATTTAAGCTATAGTATTATAAAAGATACATACATTATCAAACAGAAAAAAGCCACATGTAGGAGATTAGAAACAATGGTTACATTCATTATAGTAATAAAAAAATAAAAATTGTTAAACATGGACCAGGTTTATTATGGTTCACTCAAAACAAACATATTTAGACTTCTAATGGCTTTATTTAAAAAAGCGTAATGTGAAACATTTAATAACATTTATTAGTGAAGACACATGCTGCAGCTGAATATCCCACATCTAACTCTTCACTTCCACGTGTGTGGATGACCTGTGTGGCCTGTTATCACAACTCAAAAAATGTTGTGTTTGCCCTTTGTGAGCGGTTGTAAAAAATGTGGTCAAAATGGCTGTCTCTAAAGAGTTGACTAAACTCATGACATAAATATAAAGGGCTCATTCTTAGATAACAAAAACTATTCACACAATCTGGTGATTATACATTTGATTATACACTTATAAAGAAGTATTATTTTATCTTCAATATCTGCCAAATGAAAACTATTTTACCCAAAATGTACACACAATTATAATCAGACTTTGACCATTATTGGAATTTAGCCTGGGCGGCATACATAAAAGAATTAAAAAAAAAAGACAAAGCCTTTTAAAGAAACACTAAATGCCAAGGTTGTGGTCTGCAGTGGCTCCACCACCATGAACTATGGAAGCCCAAAAGGAGCAGTGGAAGTTTAAGTGAAGTCAACTTGTAACAAATATAAATCATCCAAAACCATATATTTGAATCAATTCATTAAAACAATTAATCACCGAGCCCTAATTTGAATATAAGGATGAGTTACTATTTCTATTGTTATCCACGATTCACACAAATTACGTTTTTGTGCTTATTGAAATATTTATACAAATACATACAGAAATACTCACAATCAAGATTTCATTTATCAAAATCATGTTAAAAAAGTTGCTATCATGAACTACAATTGTATTTTATGATACCATATGGATATGAAATAAAAAAAAGGGTGTTTGTTTTAAATTATGTTAAAATAAATCTTAGTTGCAACCCTAAAACAGAGCATTATCAATGCAAAAGGGCAAATCATAAGTGTCTGCCTGCAAAAAGATAGGACATCGGAGCGTCCAAGTATATTACATATACATATATATTACAATACTTGCTTACACTTTCACTAAGGATACACTAATTATTTTGATATTTTTTACCCTCTGAAGTGCCTCCTGCTGCTCAGGAGTGAGAGGCGGCAGGCCAAGCTTGGAGCCTGTGCCCTGTCCATTCTCCATCGTCAGAGCTTCACCTCCCTGAAAACAAGAAATAGCAAGTCACTTAAAAATGTGAAAATTAAATAAGCAATACCAACACTCTGCAATGAATACACCCATAACTTAGGTTACCCATTAAAAAACTCCCTCCTGTGCAATCAAAACTCACATAGCACAGATCATCATTAAATATCATAGCAAATACAGGAGATAGACCCGGATTTAAACCAGGTGGGACCGGACGAAGTCCTTACCTACGCAACCCGCTAATCGCTGGGTCCACCAGACTGAGGCAGGAAAGCCCCCGAGGGGAAGAGCACTGATGGGGAAGCTTTAACAATTCAACAAATTCTAGGGAAATAAAAAATGCCTTCAGACTAATAAAAGAGAACCAGACAGCTAATAAATATATAATATAGTTTAGTAACAATATAGTATATAAACAGCTAGTCATTTTACAATGGTGCTACCGATTGGATGCTAATGCTAATGAAACATGCGTCACGTAGGCGCTGGAGCAAGGATGGACTATCGTTAAACACTGGCCGAACAAGATTTATTCACAATGTCTCATCCCAGTATTTGTTTTGCCACCGGTACATGGACTGTGTAATAATTACAAATAAACAGCGCGACAAGTGAGGCCTGGTTTTCGATTAGCTTACCATAGCTAATCGTGCTAACCATTATTGTTAGCAATGAGCTGGCTCACATTAGCTAACGAGGCATTCATTACTATGGCGCGTAAAATGAGCCGCTAGCATCGTAGTTACACAGATTGGCAGTTTACATTATATTTAGCGCGATTAGTTTCCATCTGAGACTGCGTTGAGTCTACGCAACAACCGCTATAACTAAAAACAATTTAAGAATCTCTTGAAGGGTTTTTATTTACCGCAGTCTCCGTGACCGCCATGAAGCACACCTTCTGGAAAGAGGCCCACGTATTCACAAAGCACGCGAGATCGGCAGATTTTCAATGAAAGGTATCGCGACAGACAAACTCTCGCGATGTATAACCACTTGTAAAGGGAAAACGGGATTTTGGTCTTCAGTACTTTCAAAGTAAAAGGCGTTGCAGATTTTTTTTATGATCCATCAGATTATGTCTTGATAAGATTAAAAGTGGAGTTTCTTCTGACGAAACCACATAAGAGACCACATAACACACGTGTTACGTTGGCTTCCTATTCATTTTAAAATTTATTTTAAAATTTTACTGGTTGGTTTTTAAAACTTATAATAGTTTGACATCATCTTACCTCTCTGAACTTTATCTTCAGACCCAATCGCAAGGTCTGAGGTCTGATAACAGGTTGCTTTTAGATGTGCCTAAAATTCAACTAAAAACTGTAGCCGTTCCAAAACAATGGAATGATTTACCAACTGAAATTAAATCTGCCCCCACAATTCACAAATCACTTTTAACCCATCGCTTCTCCTTGGCCTTCACTTCAGGATGAGAATAGTCAGCTCGATGATATCTAGATTTTTACCTTTTTATTATTTAACTAGCTTATTGTTTCGCCTTTATGTTTCATATCTTGTAGTTATGTCTTTTACTTTGTAAAGCACTTTGGTTAACCGTTGTTGTTTTTTTTTAATGTGGTGTAAAAATAAAGTTGACTGATGCTTCCAGTGATTCCAGACTACAGTGTCTCTATGGTGCTACTGTCTTTGTTAGCTGAAATAAAAATAGAACAATATACAACAAATAAATAATATTTAGACACAGTCAATTTTGCACATCAAGTTTATCATGTATTTCATTGCAGAACCAACAATATTAAAGGAAGGTTTAAGTGGAACATATCCATAGACAAGTTTCATTCAACAGTCATGGGAAAAATTAATCTGATTAATCTGTCATAATGTAAGACTGACATGGATTTTGTTTTTCATGTTTGCAAAGTTTAAACATTCATTTCTTGGTCAGATCTGTGAACTGACGGAGAAAGATAAAATGCAAAGTTTTTAATGTTTCAGGCTATTAAGACATGCAGCTTTCTAATCCATTGGCACACCATTGCTTTCAAATTCTTTCTGTCCAAAGTAAACTCTTTAATAGCCACAAACATATATATATACATACACCATATCGCCCATAGTAGGTGGACGTCCAGGAGATTCCAGAGCTTTTGTCTTCAAGGACACAGTGATAGAAAAAAGGTTTGACACAGAGTATAGTGAGTGAACTGTACAGCAGCATGACTGCGACTTTACACATTCAGGAAATAACTGAAGCAGAGACTAGCAAGTCTCACAAACGAGTGTACTCCTGAAGGTAAATCAGATAATTCACTCTTGTCTTTTTGCCTTTTGACTGGTTTTGTTAAGGGAAAATAGACCCAAATGGCTGCCTTTTTACGGAGCAAAGATTTGATTTTTGACTAAACAGTCTGGCAGATTTAACACTGTCTTGGCGTGGGCCACAGTGTAATTCATTCCAAGGTTCACTCTGACACTGTCTGACAGAGAAGTACAGTAGATGTGGTTATAGAAAATGAACACAACAGAACTAACAGAAATTAGTTTAAGCAGCGTATAGAAATGCTGCTGAATGCATCACACACACCTATGTGCTCTGTGCGGTATAAGCGAGTAAACATCCAGTCATGCTCTAAATGCAGAGCAGGTTTTTCTTGTCCACTTACAAAAACAAAGAGATCAGCTACTGTATAACCTATATGGAAATATATGTATGGAAATATGTGTATACTGATGTAAGGGTCTCCTCCAGAGTGACAGTAACCCCATTCATATGGCACAAGGGGTCAATAGAGTATGAAAATTATGTGAATCATATGCTATTGTCTTCATATTGTCACCATACCTCAACCTAGTTTTAACCCCTAAGGAAGACCTTGGCCAACTTGATCAGAAGTTACACCACCAACTCTTTCAGTAGAGCTCCACTGAGTTATACAGTGTAGATGTTCTGGTGCTCGTGGTGACAAAATCTGACATTTGAAACAACTCTAGACCTTATAAAACAAATTCAGTCTAATACATTATTTTCTAATCATGTGGGGGAAACAGGAAAAACAGCAATAACAATTATCAACAACGTAGCAATTTGAATTGAAGTTTAAGATCAGGTCACCAACACCCTACTCCCCATTTACACAGGACTATGCTTCTAAGTTGCAGGCTTCTCATGATGTATTCCAGTTTGTTTTTCTAACAAAGGCTGCAGCGCTTCCTAAACTACAATAAACTGCAGCAGAGAGTATAATCATTTGATTCAAACGTCGAATATACATTCAAGTTCATCCTCATATTCACACAAGCTGACTTTGTGTCCTGGTGGTAAGAGAAGAGAATTCAAATCTATCTGGTTTTTAACTAATATAAGTCAAACTGAAAAAAGTTAAATCCCAAATGACTAAGTTGGTTGTGATGCCAGGTCTTTAAGAAATCGTGTCCAAACTACACTGCCATAGTAGGCACTTTGCAAGTCTTTGGCTTTCAGAACACTTTCACAGGGGAAAAACCCCTTAAGAGCACAACAGGCTAAAAGAGAGGCATCATCTCATTGATCATCACTGATTGATTACATTACATTTAAGTGTGGGGTGGTTTTTTTTTCTTGGAAAACCCTAGAATGCAGTAAATTTGCTGGTCAAAAAAAAAACAGGACAGTGCAGTGCTTGTGTATTGTTCACAGTTTTACAGAAATAAATAATTCAGCAGAAAGAGTATGAACAGTGCAGTTGGATGGATAAGACTGTGACAGAGTGGAAGTTCTGGCTCGGAAAATAGGGACAAAGGCTTAAGTGAACTCTTTTGTTTACATTTCAAAGTAAGTCAATGTGGACAGTGGAGTGCAAACATAGCTTATGAGCAACCAAACGTTCTGAAAATAGCTGCTGTATTTTTGTAAGTAAACCATAGGCTTTCAGATTGGTGGCATTAGGGAAAAACCTAAGTTGTTGAAATATATTAAGGCATGGTAGCCCTTTTAGGGAGGGGGTGTGTCAATCTTCCACTGCTTTGTGGGACAACTGAACACGGCCAAGAAGCCTCCGGTCCTGTGACCAGAGGTGCCTTTGTTTTCCTCTCTCAATGCTGCATTTCTTCCTTCTCTCTGTTGTGGTTTACTGACCATCGAGGCCCAGCGTCCTCCTCTATTTGCCCCCCATTTTATCCCCAGCTGGGTCAGGCTCCTATCGGCTCCCTTCTATTCCCGGCTGTGTGATCCTGCCCACTGCCCTCTCCCTTTCTTGATCAGAGTGGTCAACGCCCCATGACCCTTAGTTCAGGCCAGACGTTGTCAGGACCCCTCCTCAATGTGTGCTCCCAGCGGCGAGTGCTCGGACCCGGTGTCGGCTGATGGCGTCCTCCAGGAAACCCGCCACTTTCTCACTGTCCTCCTGTGCACAAAACAAAACAAGGTGGAGGCTAAATCAAAGAAGCAAAAGAGACTGAATATGAAGAACAATGCAGGAAAAAGTATCTGTGAGGGCTTGGCAATGGTGATGTACGGGTCGACCCATTCCCTGCCCAACTCACAGACTGGTTCACAATATTGATGAAGGTTTTGTCATGCACAATTAAAAACAAAACAAACAAACAAACAAAAAAACATTTTGGAATGAATTCTCTGTTTATTTGTGTTTAATTAGACCATTTCACCGCTTCCTAACCTGTGACCAGGATGTGGAAAGCACAATATCAGCACTCAGAGTGAGACCTCCTGATAATTGTGGTACTTTAATAAGATATACAGTAAATAAAGCCTGAATACATTAATAAAGGTTTGCTAAATGTGCAGGTCATCAGTTAGGTTCAGGTCAGGTTGGGGTGTACATTTTCAGGCCAGGTGGGTCAGGTTCTGCCTCCATTATGAGTTGGGTGAGTGCAGGTCATAAAATCCCCAACCAGGGCATCACTTTGTGAAATGTTGCTTTCTTCATCTCTAACTCAAGAGCAAAAATCTGTCTTTTATCATGTGACACTAATCATGATAATTATTTATTAATTATTACTATTAACTAATTTGAAAACATTTGAAAACATTTTATCATGGTCATCTTTTTGGCCACATTGTCCAGGCTGGAGTACATGTCATCAACAAAAATAAACAAGTTTACTTTTTTTTTTTTTTTTTTACCTCATTTATGAAGGCATAGTGAACAAGTTCACTGGCGAGGTCTTTGGAGGTGTCAGCTGAAAGATTCACATGAAATATTTCAGTTATATTCAGAATATATAAAATATTGATTTATATAGGCTAGAGGCTAGAGCTGGTGATACCTTAATGTATATTGTCTTATTATTAACAAATCATTATGAAAGAACACAGTCAAGAACTGATACTAATGAGTATTGTCTGTTTAACCTAATGCAGCATCTACACTTCTATTAATAACCAAGTGGTGGATTTAGGTTTTTATACACAAAACCTAACAGATATAGTGACTTTATTCATGTCATTTATCCACATGACACAAATTGTAAACATTTTTTAACAGCTTGGAACTTGAAGGCATATGAATTTATATATTTATGTGTACAGAATTTAACATTTCTAAAAGAAATTATATTTTTTATTCCATTTTGTTCCAACAATAAAGACAGGGCATCCTCTTCATTTCACTGCATTAAATCCACCAGCCTTATCGTCCCAGGTTCAATTATTGTCAACTTACTTGGGAGAATGTCGCAGCTGAGCTGTCTGTGAAGTTTGTCATCCATCTTTAAGAACAAAGAGAGCTGTAGAAAAAAATCACAAAGAAAGGTTCAAATCAACTTATATTACTGATCCCCATCCTGAAATAAATGCTGCACCACACAGAGCCACTGGAACATTGTTGTAGAAAGATCTACATGTTTAAATAAAAGTCCAAAAAAGGTGATGACATTGAAATGAGCAAAGTACCTGTAATACTATGTGACTCACATGAGTTTTGGTCCCTTCTTCATTTGACTCCAAATTACAGTGCATCTGAACAACCTACAACATCAACACAGGAAACAGGTTAAAAAGAAGAAAACAAAAATCAGTACATTTTTCTCTTCCCCGGTGAACTACTGTATATTGGAACTATATTATGTTAAGTGCCTTGAGATACTGTAAAAATTAAGCTGTTTCTTTTGATTTGTGTATCTAAAATGGCTGTGTCCATAAGGCTGACCTTCCTTGTTTCTGTTTCCTGTGGTTCAGGCGTCGGTGTCTTGACCGTCTCCACCTGCTCCTGAGACAAGGACAGGGCACGAGGGACGGGATGAGGCCGAGACGAAGCAAAGTTCATTAACGGGTAAATCCCATTCCTGACGGAAGGAAAAGAACAAAATGTTACACCTGCTTCAGTCACGAGGCAATTACAGGCAGAAATTGAGTCACATTGCTGTAGTTTTACTTACTTTACATCCTCCAGAAACTTGTCAAGCTCCAAAGGAGACACATGGGAATATCTATCAAGCACAGACAAAAACACAGAAAGGAGCTGAGTGAAAGCTGTTGCTGATCTACTGTGAGACGTAACTGTGAGGTTGCCATAGTGATGAGGTGGTTATTTGATTTTACTTGAGCTGAACTCCTTGTCTGTCCTCATGCTTAATCTCAGCCATAACAGCACTGGGGTCAAAGGACTTGGTTTTCTCCTCCACACAGTTTTCTGGAAGCAAGTCTGTGGATGCAACACACATTTGGGCATAATTGTAAGATACGATTGGATTAGATTATCCTTTATTAGTCTTACAACTGGGACATTGGTAGTGTTACAGCAGTGGATATAGAGGAACCAGAATAAGTACAACATTGTTAAATCGAGAGTGCAAAGGAGTTCACATAAAGGGTAATGCAAAGTGAATTAAATGTGATTTGATACAAGCACAACAATTGTCCAGTTTGATATGCATAAATAAAAATATAATAAATAAAATAAAAATATCCCATTTAAGAGGGTAAAGAAATATAAAGCTTACTGTAATTCAATGTCAATTTATGTTGAATATTTTCTTGTTTATAGAACAGAAAACAACAGCTTTGCCTGTGGATGTGAGAAACTCACACTGGTTATTGATGAGGCAGTGGGCGGCGAGCAGTTTGAGGGAGTGCACCTCGAACAGGACTCGGTGGAACAGAAGGTCATGAGCTGTTGGACGCAGCTTGGCTTCGTGACGCAGACAAGACTGCGTGAACTCCTGCAGATCGCAACATGGCACCAAATGCAACACATAGATGTTGAGCGCGTCCAGTTTGTGGGTTTATTTGATGATATTCTGTCGGTATTTTGTTACAATGAGGTTTCAAATGAATGTAGAAACATGGTGGTAGAATAGTGTGGGACGCTTTGTCTTCATCTCCATGTTTCCTTTATTGCAGTGGTGTATGCTGAAAACACATAGTATTTTTGACACTCACTCTCATGAGAGGGTCTTCAAGAGATTGACCCGCATGGGCGATGGCCTCTGTGGACACAGCTGTGTCTCCATTGGCTTGGATCTCCAGCACTGCCATCTGGGGAAAGAAACAAAAAACAGTCAAGATACACAAACACACATAGGTCTTTCACACTGGCACAGCTCCAGCATGGAACCAAATGTTGAACCAGCCAGTGCTTTCACACTAAAAATAAATTTAATTAGAACCTGAACATTTGGTTTGGCTACCAAATAATAATTAGTTTCTCCTTGTGAATCATGACATCATCAGTGCAACTGTAAATGTAAGTTGTAGACGAGAGGAAGGGAAAAAAAGGGACAACATACAACTGAAAATAGTAGAGAAAAGGAAGAACACATAGTGGTCGGCAGGAGAGATAAAATATTTAGTTGTGTCCTAGTTCAGTGTAAACCCCAAAAACCTTTATCGTAACTTTTTATAGAAAAAAAAATCAGGGAAATAAGCCAGTATCCTGGCAGATAGCTCCCATCCCCTGCATAGTCAGTTTGAGCTTTTGAACTCTGGGGGGCGCTACAGAGTTCCCCTGGCAACTAACAATGTGTATTTGAAAAATATAAATTCCAAACTGTCAAGTGCAATATGTATTCTTAACTCCATAAAGTGACCACTAGGCTTTTCAACGTAATTTAACCCCGTCAGTTTTATTGGTTTGTTATTATGTCATCCCTGATTTCTATTTCTTGTTTTTAATGACTACAGTATGTCTTATCTTATTCGAACTGTGTTAGTGTTTATGACTTTCCGCCGGTCTCCTTTCATGATTTTGTGTTGCTGAGCCAAAGGTAAATTTCAACCTTGGTGGACTATTCTGTTTAATTCTCGGTCCATCCATATGAAGGAAGTGGGGAACTGGTGCCTAATCCCAACCTGACATAGGGCTAAAGGTGGGGTCACACCCTGAACAGGTCCCCAGTCCATCACAGGACCACAGAGAGACAAACAACCATCCACTTTCACACTCACACCTACGTTAAATTAGAGCGTCCAATTTGCCTAATCCCCAAATCTGCTTTTTGAACTGTGGGAGAAAACCAAAAACCATTTATTCTATTCTATTCTATTCTATTCTATTCTATTCTATTCTATTCTATTCTATCCACCATGTTGCCACTGTCGCATGATTGTGCTTTGGTCAAGGCCTGCCATTGATGGTGTAGGAGTTTGACTTTCTCTTCACTTGTTTGCTGAGAACACGGTTCTGAACAGAGCTGGAGCCTGGATGGTAACTGTGCTTGTGTTTGTCCCTATGAAAGTGCAAACAGATGATAATCTTACAGCACCTGTCCGTTTCTCACCTCTAGAGCGCAGATGCCAAATGAGAAAATGTCTATGGCATAATCATCTTCACCAGCTGGACAGAGAAAAGGAGAAGATGGGGAGAAATCACAAATATTCCTTTATCATTATTCATTATGCTCACACCATCTTTTAAAGAAAGAAAACAAAAAACACAGTTTTAAGTGGAAAAAAACGAAGAAGGAGAAGCTGGATGTTTTTAAGCAACAAACAATTAATTAGTCAATATTTTTACAGCAGCACAAATGTTCCATTAAATGTTTCCAGATGATGCATTTGAAATAGTCTCATAATACAGTATATGTGATAAGTGGTCATTCATTTTGTATTGTAGCATCAGTGATTTATTTATTCACACATCTATCAGGTAGAAGGACTGTTTTCTGGCTCCGAGATCTGCCAAATAATCACATTTTGCTTCTGAGAACAAGGAACAGAGATGTTTTTTTTCTTAAAGCTACAAAAAATGATGATCTCATTTTTTTAAAGAAAAGGCTAAAATGGAATTAAAGGTGCTAATTTACAGTAGCTGTGTGTTATGGTAATGGCTTCCAAAAAAAAAGTATATGTGCATACATGTACATAGCTGGTTCATTGTTTATAGTATTGCTATTGTATTTCTCTTTTTCAATTTGTATTGCTTTGTATGCTTATTTGTTTTATATCATATGAATTTTCCCCAGTGTGGGATCAATAAAATCTAATCTCTCATATCTCTATCTATCTATTTCATATAATCTAATTTCTGGGGTAATTCCTTCCACTGAGAATGACTGAAGATAGATTTGAACACCACTCCATTACGCTTGCCTCCGTATTCAGGAGAAAAAAAATGCTGATTCCTCTGCTCGTCACGATGTTGCCTCCCTTTACCGTGGATGTTGGCGTCTGGAAACACTATTTAGAAAAGACACAGATTGCACGGATTACATTCGGTCTAATTCCATTTTATTAGATTAGATTAGATAACATAAAGTGACAGACACAGTACGACATCGATGGAAACACAGACGTATCTACAACAAAATTATCTATTTCTTACCATTAACAAATAGCCGATGCCAAACTGCGGAAAGAAATTAAGCATAATTTGAGATGTTTATTCTGTTTTGTTAAAAAAAAAAAAAAAACTGGAGAGATCAAAGTGTTAAATCCATAAATCCACAGTTAACGGCACAAGCGGTCATTGCCCTGTCACTGTAGTAACATAAAATGCCCTGCTGGGAGCAGACCTGAGCCGATCTTGATGAGGCCGTTGTGCTGGATGAAGATGGTGTCACATGTCAGGTTGCCATGGATTATTGGTGGGTCACAAGAGTGCAGGTAACTGTCAGGAAAAAAAACATAAAAATTAATGTTATTAATCCAGAAAATATGATAATAGACATGTTTCAGGTTAAAAAATAAATCTGTGACAATGAAAGAGTGGGTACTTGAGAGCTGAGAGGATCTGGGTGCACCATCTCTTCCAGGCCTAAAAATGAAGTACAACAAAGCAAAATGCTTTTCAAACAATTGTTTCACATAGAGAACATGTAATTTTTACATTTTACTATGTATGAATGTATATTACAGTGCATTGTTAATCTCTCATTCTCTGGGATTGAATTAAAACTCTGGTGCAGAAACCTTTATCACCCACATATGTGGTTTTCTGAGAAATTACTAAAAACATTTCCACTCACCAATGCAATTTTCGCATCGCGTCGTTCGCAGCACAAGATATTTTTTGCGCTATTATGATGTGCATTCATGCTGTCCAACTTTCTCATTTTATTTTAAATGGTCTCTGTAAATAAAACTTCTATTGTCGTAAAACTCAGGGTGTGAACACACACAGATTATATGTTTTGGAGTCTGGGTGGCCGCTGGACACAGACAAGATGCCACGCCACGCCAATGTGACATTAGTCAGAGAATGTCAAGCACCATTTATATATATAATTCAGTTTTACACTACAACATTTACATAAGATCATAAATTACATAAGAGGAGATAAAGTGCATAATTAGTTTACTAAGAATTAAGTAATCTGGCCTTAACAATAAACAACAAAGGACCCAAAAAGATTATACTCTAAAAAGCAGAGAAGAAAAGACAAATCCAAACCATGCCACTGAAATGCTTGTCTGAATATAAAGATTTTAAACTTGTATGTCTCATATATCTTAGTAAGGTGTTGCACCACAATTTGGTGCATAGATAAAAGTAGTTTCTCTGCTGGTTTTGTGGCTACTGAGGGAACTGACAAAAAAGCTGCATCAGCAGCAAACTGAAGTGTTCTTTTTGGGTGAAACAGAATTAAAGAAAAAATTGAGATGTAAGAAGATGGTATATTATTTGGATCTTTGTTTGTGTATAAATTAACCTTTAAATCAATTCCTTAAAAAATGGAAGCATGTAGAAGCAGTAATGTGCTCTCTTTTTCAAGTGTAGGTTTAAAGTCTGTCAGCAGAGTCATGAACAATATGCATACTGTATACATGAACAATATATACAGTATGTGTGTCTTAACAGAAACACGAGGGCACCCTGTTACATAATCTCTAATCCAGCTGGAAAAATACATGGGTTGGATTACATTACAGTGGCAGAGTAAAAACACCCACCTTCACATTCATAGACTTGTGGTTCTTCTTAGTTTTCTTCAGGAACTGCTTCAGGCTGCCTGACGACATGTATTCTGTGATGAATATAACCTGTGGAGAAAAACACAGATCATTAATGTGCTCATGTTGATACATGTGTCTTTATTTAAAAAAAAAAAAAACAAAAGAACAAAACTGCCTCTTACCCGAGCCTGGCTCTCCTTCATGTCCAGCCAGTATTTGTGGAACTTAACAATGTTTGGGTGTTCGACCTGCATCAGGTTCTCAAACATCTCCTTGATCTTCTCCTGAAAAGACACATCTTAGTTAGTTCACATCATTATTTAACCTCAAGGATTTTAATCACTTCCCATTCACCAATACAACTTAATCTGGAAAGGAGCGCATCATTTCCTAATTGGTTTATAGATTTTTTTTTTTTGGCAATTTGCTGATCTTATTAATCTGCAAAAATAATTAACCGAAAACCTTTGTGTTAGGGACTCAGTCAGACAAAGCAAATAATCTGTTAATGTGAACCTCAACTATGACAAATTGGTATTTTTTGACAGTAAATTGTAAAACTATGGTGTAACTACAACAGCATATTACGACGTATATAATGTTTTTTACAACAACATATTGCGTTTATACAATTAACTTTTCACATTGTAATGGGAAACGCATCACATTTTTTTCACGAAAAACTTCATGTTATAACGTGAAACATATTACATTTTTACTATAAACTATCCTACAAAATGTAGTACGTAATAACGTGACACTGATCTATTTGCATTTTTGCTGTAGCGGTAATGCACTTTCATAACTCAATAATAAAAACAAAATAAATGAAATCTATTAACTCCAGATCTATTTCTGTTCTATTTTTAATACCAACCACATTTTCATGGCCATTCTTTTAATCTCCTCTTATTTTTATCATTGTCTTTGTCATTTTCATTTTGTCGATTTTGGCAAAGATCTGGTAAAGAGAGAGTTTTAACACTTGTAATTAGAACATTTGAAGTAGATCACTCTTTCATTGTGAAATCCTGGATAAGCTTTTGGCACAGGTTCACAATCCCTTAAAAAATATTTTGTCAGGTTGCAAGATTGTAAATGCATGAATGGCTGCAGGTGAACCGTCCAGAAAAAGACAGACTAGAGACAATAACCTATATAATACTGATAAATACAAATGTCATTTAAAAAGGTGGAAAAATACAGGAGGCCAATATACAGTACTGTGCATACATCTTAGGCCTTCATTAGATTTATTGTTGTAACAATGCTATAATAACCATACTGTGCAATTATTTCTCAATCACTTTAGTGGAACATATCCTGAAAATATGGAGAAACACATATGCAGTTCGAAAATAACATCTTTTTCAGAAACAACAAACAACAAAAATGCTTCTATAATATCAAATATTTAGTGGGACCTACATTTACACTTGAACAATAACACAACCATGGCTCTTTAAAACCTGGAATGGAACCCTAATGTTATTGGTCAAACCTGTGTTTCTCCTACTATTTCATGCCAACAAATAGCTGCTGTGAAAAAGGTCTATTATACCTGGTTTACTCAAGACTTAATGTTTGAGCATTACATACACATGTTGCACAAGTTAAACTCATTGACATGTTGATCATAAAGTATAAGACTGACTTTTAGGTGCATCCTTTCAATCAAACGCCAATGATCACAAAACTGACATAAAAACAGCAAAGCTGGTGGTGGCCTAAGACTTATGCACAGTGCTGTAAATACAGGCGGTCCTTTGTCTATCGTAATAACACTGTCTAATCAGTTTTGTCAGCTTCAGGTGAAAGGAGTCTTACTACCTCCTGAGCCTTGAAGACCTTCTTGTCAGAGAAGAGTACTTCGTTCCACACAACCTCCACTCCCTCCTCTGTGTCCATGGCCAAAGACGCACTCTCCACCCCGGGGACATTTCCTTGGCTGACCTGTAGGAGGCAGAGAAGAGCAGAAAATGGACTTAGCCTGACGCTAACACACCAACAGCTGCAAATTCTCATGTAAGGACTGACGTATTTAATTTAACAAAACGAAGCTTTGAGTTGCACATGCTGCAGACAATATTAACTCAATATTCTCGACCTTTACCGTCCCCTTTAAAATGGCTTATCATGGTAAAATATACAGTATGTAGTTTTCCTGAAAGATAACGCAGCTTCATTTATAATGGATTTTTTATAATAGAAGTCAAGCTTCAGCTCAATACTCACTCTTATCGATTTAAAACATAGTGATGCATTACCGAATAAGACACCATCAAATAACTATTTTATTATGCTGCATAAATGAGAATTTGAAGAACTTTTTCCAGTATGTATTAAACTTTGTATATAGACCAGAAATGAAATCTGTTACCTGCATTTTTGCAAATTGTAATTTTGTTCTCAGCCTTAACTCTGTATTTAAAAACACTAGAACAAAGACATAATTGATAGACATTTTGCAACACAGGTCCAATTGGTTATTGATCTAAAGTGTATACAATTTAGATCAATAACCAATTTTGAAGAATGAAGACAAAGGTATGGGAGCATAATGACAAAAAAAATACATGAAATGATTAGAAACCCAACCCCACTGAGACTTTAATATCTGCTAAAAGCTCCAGATAATCCACTAACATAGGTCTGACACCGGTGGCTCCATTTGTGAAATGTCTAATTTAAAAAATAAAATGCAGGACTGTGTGCATGTTTAATGTTCAAACATCATCAAATTTAGTTTAATTAAATACATGGGTATCATAGGAAACAAGAAGGGGTGTCATATCATTGTAATACTTATCTTATTTCCAGTTTAGTAACTAGGTATACTAAATGTAAACCTTGAAACTAAAGTTTGGGTGTGGGACACTGTAATGCATTTCAATGAAAGAAGCTTATACAACAGCCCTTTTTACAAACTGTAACCTGAAAAATACATGAGAGATGAGACCGTATTATGGCTATGACTGTATTATTATGTTCCCATTACCTTAAAACATATAGCAAGGGTCTTAAACTTAAGGCACCTAGTCTGATCAGTAGGGGGCTTGGCAAGTGAAAAAATGGCCAACTATTCAGAATTGATCTCAAAATTGTATAATAATATTCCGTCATGTTATTGCAAATGTTGCAGTTTTCATGATGATGTCACAGAATTTCAAAATAAAAGTCTTTGTACAGCTATGAAGTGGTATGAACTTCAAAATAAAGTTAAAATGTTTGAATAAAAACATATATATGATGTAAAATTAATTTATTAGTAAAAAAAAAACCTAAAGATATAACACATCCTAACTTGATATTAAGTGGAAGGCTGCATGTGATCTATCACCTATAAATTACATTAAGAAGAAATTATTTTTCTTATTGAATATTACCATATTCATGTCCATATTACCATAATATTACCATGACAGTAAAGGAAAGGTTTTATAATAGTCCTTGTTATACTTATACTACCATGTTATTACTATATATTACATCCCTGTTACCATACTTTTATTGTGAAATCCTTGTTACATACAAAATTATATTAGCAATAAAATGGTATCATCATAGCATTACATCGCTATTACCAGGTTTTTACTGAACTGTACAGTAAAGTGTTATTGCATCAGGTTATGTTATGTTAGCCAGAACACAAGGGGATGAGTAGCAGCAGCACACGTGAAGAGCAGAGATTAGGATTAACAGGAGGCAGAGACAGAGAAGTGAGGGAATCGTGGATGACGGATTTAGGGAGATGAGATGCACGGGTATAAGATGGAGGAGGAAGAGGGCAGAGGGATGCAGCAGTGGCCGTGTCTATAATCTGGCAGATGTAGACAGTCTGCAGCTCTATCACTGCACGAGGCTGCATTTATGCAACAAAGCCCCGAAGAATGCTCATCATCACAGGACACCGATGCTTCCGCTGTGAAGACCTGATTTAACTGTTAGGTTAATGCACCAGAAGCTGTGGTGCAGCGAGTACACAGGCTGAACTGGGTTCAAAGTCCAGTACTAATCAGCTGTAAACACAGTGCAAGACCCTTAATCCTTATTAATACCACATCTTGCCAAAGCGAATGATTAGTTAGTTAACTTATTAATTATTTCAATACTTTGATGGTTGTAACAGCTACACGGTGGGTGTAGTGGTTAGCACTCTTGCCTTTGCAGCAAGAAGACCCAGATTTAGGCCTTTCTGCATGGAATTTGCACATTCTCCCCCATGTGTGTGTGTGTGTGTGGGGGGGGGGGGTTCCCAGGTTCCCAGGTTCTTCCTGCCAGAGTCCAAAAACATGCAGATTTGGGGATTAGGCTAATTGGATGCTCTAAATTGTGAATGTGAGAGTGGATGGTTGGTTGTCTCTATGTGGCCAGAACATGGACTGGCAACTTGTCCAGGGTGTTCCCCCTCCTTTCACCCTATGTCAGCTGAGATTAGGCACCATCGCCCCCCGTGACCCTCATGTGGAGGATAAAGTGGTAGAAGATGAGTGAGTGAGTGAGTGAGTGAGTGAGTGAGTGAGTGAGTGTTGGTTTTTACATTGCACAACCTTTGTTTTAGTATTTCTTCACTACATATTTTATCTAAAGTGCTTACCTTTGTAAACAAACACATAACAGAATGAATTGTCTTTGGAGCAAAGTAGGGAACAGTTTAAGTTGAGGTGCACCTTCAGTCACTAGCGTTAATACCCAAATATCAAGAAAGAAATCTTAGCATTTTCATGGACTCTAACCTGACTTTAAAAGGCCTCATTAAAACAGTCACAAGTCTGAGTAAAGTATATATCACAACTTGATATTCAAGACTTAAAGGACACATAACTCCAGTTCTTAGGTCTTTATTCTGCCTTTTATATATTTTATGCTGTTTCTGTTGTATTTAAAGTACTTGCTGTCTTGTCTATAGTGTTGCAGAGGGATCTGGAGTCAATACTATCTGGCAATTTAGAGCATGGCTGCCCAAAGTGGGGTTCATGGGCCAAAGCTGGCCCACCAAAGGGATCCATTTGGCCTCAGAGACTTTTTTTCCCTTTCTAGATAATAATTAATAGATTCATCGATTGCGAAAAGTCAGTTACAGCCCCAATGACTGAAACATTAGGCTGAATAAGCTGCTATCTTAATTTCTGCGCTGTTGCCCTCTAAATCTACTGTGACATGTTTGAGTCTGCAAAATATGTTAATATCATAGAAGAGACCTCTGCATTAGGGCAAAGGGAAAAGTTTGGACACACCTTCTTTTTCTTTATTTTCATGACTATTTTCATTGTAGATTCTCACTGAAGGCATCAAAACTATGAATGAAGACATATGTCATTATGTAGTAAACAAAGAAGTGTGAAATAACTTTAAATATGTTTATTTTTCGATTCTTCAAAGTGCTTTGTTGAAAGCGCTGTAAACCTATGGCCTTCTCTCAGTGAGCTTCATGACGTAGTCACCTGAAATGGTTTTCTCTTCAGTTGTGCCTTGTCAGGGTTCATTTGTGGAATTTCTTGCCTTATTAATGGGGTTGGGTCCATCAGTTGTTGTGCAGAAGTCAGGTTGGTTCACAGCTGACAGCACTATTTGACAACTGTAAGAATTCATTATGGCACGAACCAATCAGCTAAGTAAAGAGAAACGACAGTCCATCGTTACTTTAAGAACTGAAGGTCAGTCAGTCTGGAAAATTGCAAAAACTTTGAATGTATACTGGTAGTGTATATCAATATCAGCAGTCCCATATTGTGCATTCTGACTAAGTATCTTGTTTATTGTTCATGATTTTACTGTGATGAGTAAGCATTCTCCACAGTGGAATGAGGGAAAGATCATCAGGAAGTCGAAGACGACGTTATACTGTAAGTGTGGAAAAATGTCACATGTCGAGTGGGCGTTATAAGGGTCAGATATATTCAGTCTGTCTGTGGATTAAGAGTGTGCAGTGAACTCTGTCGCCGTTCATTTTCGCAGACGCTCTAACTGCCAGCGTGAATCCATTACTGCTAAATGTTGACTAACAGAGCTCCACTTGTGTCATTTTTCATGACATCATCATTTTTAACCCGACAATGATGAATGGAGTCAAAAAGGACTCTCTGTTTTTAACAGGAGGTGGTTTTGTTTATTGAAGCAAACGGGCAGAAGACAAACATCAATCACAGCGCCCACAAAGGCTGCCACACACATTCTAATTTCATATTGTGACTTAGCAGAAGATGCTTTCATCAAGACGAGCAGAGAGACAAAGAAATACTGCAAAGCTGTGACGAGCCGCGACATATAATCTCACTTCTCTCCTGCTCAATAAAAGATGACAATCTGATAACTTGTGATGCAGATGTGACTCAGTGACAGCAGGAGGAATTCCTTCACTTCACTAGCTGTCAGGACGGACTCATGTCAGTTCCCCACTTTACCAGCAGAGCATAGCTGCTGTTTGTTTTCTCTAGACACCGAGAGACACTGGGTCACTTGTCCCTGCGTCTCCTTCCCTGGAGCCTAACACTTGGTTATGGTAGTGTGAGACCCGTAAACAGCACACTTGTGCACTGATCTCTGATTGGCTTTTGGAAGGGGAGGTGGGTTTAGGGAGTGGAGAGGGATTTGGGATCGCACAGTCGCGTCAAAACAACACCAACGTCTGTTCTGGTGTTTGTTAAATCGACGTCTGAGCCGGGCAAAACTGGATCTGACACACAAACCTCTCATTAGCTCACCACAGAGTTTATTCCTGCACTCCTCTCACTCACATGATGTTTTGGGTTTGATTTTTTTCCCCCCTCATGTTGAAATAAAAATAAATGATTGACTATTGATATTGACGGAGGTTCAGCATGTCAAGAAAGTTCATTTAGGGATGATCAGCAGCAGCAACACAGATAAACTGAAGGTAAAACTAAAGGAGTGGATTTGAATATTACACTAAGGCTAAGTTTTAACTGTTTAAAGGTATAGTGTGTAAAATTTAGAGACATTTATTGGTATAGTTGCAGCTGAATATGCCTCACTTATCCCTTGGCTTCAAAGTGTGTAGGAGAACCTATGTAGTATGGCCGCAACGATTCCTCGAGTAACTCGATTACAAAAAAAGATCGAGGAATTTCCTCTGCCTTGAAGCCTCGTTTAATTAAATTTAAAGCTCACATTTCACACGGATTCTTTTTTGTGTGATACAACGTACTTACGTCACAGGCTATGTGTCCCCTACAAAGCGGAAGAAGACAGAAGGCAGTGTGTGGACAGTTCAGCGTTACAGAATGGCAGACGCCGGGACCAAAAACAGTGAATACAGCGAAAATGAGCAAACGCAGCAAAGTGAAAGTAATAGGAGGAATAGGATAAAAGTATGTTTTATCCAATTACTCAAAGAATCGATGGAATATTTGATAGAATACTCGATCACCAAAATATTCGATAGCAGCCCTACTATGTAGCCTTCACTTAGCATCAAAACTCAAAAAATACTTATGCTGTGTTACAGTTATAGTGTGAAGTCAAAATTCCCATTTTCCTACCAGGTATTTTTCAACTGGAATGCCTCCTCAAGTCGGATTTCCGACATGAACCGACACTCTGTTTGTAACCAATTAACTCTGTGTCCACTTTAACTGCCACTAAAATAACAAGACCCATCTTTATCTTAAAGAACTACTATGAAGCACAGTCACAATGCAGGTGTCATTTAAAGGGCATTTGTACCTAACAATTTAGGGAAAAAGCATCTTCTTTGTTTTTCCTGACAGTACTGTTTTTGTTGTTTGTTGTAATTTGCACAGTTAAAGTCAAGGTTTAGTTCCATATCACTGTGTTTTTGATGTAAACTGTAATAGAGAAATACAACCATTAAAACATTACCTCTTAGAGATATTATTTGTTTTAAACATGTAGGAAATAATTAAAATAAGCTAGAACAATCAAAAAATATAATTTATAATTTGCAGCTTTGGCCATTTTCAATTCAATTTGCAATTTCAATTACTGTTTTATGAATGAGACATTTTAAAAAAACAAGATACCAAACCAAATTATCTGGCAATTAGGAAAATAATCTGCAGATTAACCCCTAGTGAAAACACAGTTGCAGCCCAAAGTCAGATCATTACTAACATGCAATGTCCTGTATACAAATATCTGCACAAGACCTGCACTGACTTTAACTGACCAGATTTATTGAGCTCAGAACCGATGTGCAAACAAGAAGGAGAATTCTCTTTGTAGTTTATCTTTGATATATAACTAAAAATATTGTTACACTAACAGAGCAGCAAAGTGAAGAGAAAACTATACATATGAATAAGCACAAAACAAAGACAGATGAAAACAGTGTCAGGGTGACTCACAGTAAATAAGCATATTTTACGAATTTGTAGTACTGTGTGAGTTTATTAGGTAATCAAGCTTAAACTAATACAGTTCAATATAAACCCTGATATTTATTTTTACTTGTTATTTTATAAGGAAAAGCTTTGTGGCTGCTTTGGAACTGTGCTTACGCTGCTTGAATAGACACACCCTGTTCTCAGTGCAGAGCTTTATTGGTTTATGATAGCAATCCAAGTCAAGGATATCACGAATATTAGCCTCTGCAACACAAAGACTATTAACGCTGGCTGGAGCATCTGCAGTGACAGTTGTATTACAGAGATTCAGAGTGAGATTTCCTTCACACACAGAGTAAAAATCAGACGTAAAAATCGAGACAAGTGTCTGATGAGTGAGGTAAAGAAAGAAAAGACAGAAGGCGGATAAACTACAATATGGCAGCTCTTTCAGCGTGACTCTTGCTGCAGAAAGAGGGTCTTTGTCTGAGACTGCGTGCACGTGTGTGTCCCAGCTTGACAATAACAAAGAGCTTTGTCTCCTACATCTTCCTATCTCCCTTCCTACATCTCATACCTCGGCGATGAGCAGATAGCGCCTCACTGCATTAATATTTAATGACTAGATCTGCTAAAGCAGAGGCTGCACTCAAGCGAATTGCATTATTGCTTCTATACGATTTGTGAGGCTGCTGTAAACAGTAGGTTAATAAGGGACAGGCTGCTTCTCTTTCTCTCACAGCTTTCATTTGGATCAAAGTGGAGCAGGATCAAAGAGTTGGATTTTAGTGTTGTGGAAAATACAAGAGAGATAAAAAGATGCAATGCTCTATATGTACGGTTCTCAGACTGTGGTAGGTGTACCACCAGTGGGACGTGAGCTTCCCGAATGAAACAAATAATAATAATTGGAGACATCATATCTCTTGCTTCGTCTTAATCTAATTTCAGTACACCAGTGTCTGAAATATGTGTGAGGAAGAGGAGGATGATGAGAGAGCAGATTATCTTAATGGGAATAAATCTGCTTCCTGTGAAAAGTCTGTCGCTGACTTTGCTCGGCCTATTTACACCACGGTATTTTAACGTTGGTGATACTTCGAATGCTCAGTATTTTCTCAGGTGGCACGTGGTATAAAAAGCTTGAGAATCATTTATCTATATAGATGCGGTTATAGATAAAAAAAAAAACATATGCTGTAACTGACTTTGTGTATTGCAACATTTTACACAAATTGTACAGCTGAAAACACATATCTCTCAACATGAACCTTTTCTGTGGCAGGTGTATTGGTGACAGGTAACCAATACAATAATGGCTGAGTTCTATTTAGCTTCCTGAGTTTCAGGGTGCATGTTACCTCACCATCACACTCTATTGTTAATGAGCTATATCAGAAAATGGGGACTCGCATGCCTGAAGACGCCTCCCTCTACCACTGAGTTACCATCGCCTGTGCATGTGAAACATTTTTCAATTTTTAAACAGCACATGCTGCAAGCATGTAGCAACAAAACAGACCCAAAATGCAAAGAGTACAGTTGGCACCAGGCAGCTAAAACTGAAAACTGAAAAATTATGTCTGATTTTTTTCGTAGTTGGCGCATATTATGTAAATGGCTACGTAACTTGCATTTCCAGCCCAGTGGAAACTCAAGTAAGATTAGGATTTAACGATCCAAAACCGCACCATGGCAAACTGAACTGCAGTGTAACGCTTGGTGAAAAAAAGGATGGAGAGACACCAGCAGCGTTTTGGTAATTACTTAATTACTTAGGGGGCAACAGCAGTTACACACTATATTTTTAATGCAAATCATCCCAGAGGAAGCAAGCATGTCTATTTTTCAGGGCAACAACCAGTGTCTGTTAAGATATTTCCGGTAAAAATTGCGTGAAAAATCTTGTACATTTGCAGGATCACAACTAAAAATGTATACTCATGATTACGTTTATCCTTTCCAGACTTTGAACCAGACACACCTCCGACAACTAAATGACCTGAGAGCAGCACAAAGGTGGGTCGGCATCTAAGAGAATGTGTCTGCGCGTCCACACAGAATCATTAAACAGCTGCCGCAGTAATAAGTCAAACAAGTGACAGGAAGCGTGTATCCTCCAGTATAATTCAGATGGGAAACTATGTCTGCATAGGAGATGTTGTTCCAACATCAAAAAAATTCAAATTAACCCGTCTGGAATTTATTCTCAGACCAGTGTCCTCACATTATCTAAATGAAACTGCTGCCAGGATCCAGACTTTACACAGTATTAATGGTTCGTCCTCTTCTGAAGGACACACACGGGTCACACAAGCTCCGGAGCAGATATTACACAGACCAGCCTTCGTCATATCTCACTTGTTCATTTTCTCAGAGAGCAGCTACAGCTCCCCACGCAGAGGAATGTAGAAGAGCAGAACGAAAAGCAACAGGACACAAAATCCTCTAAACAAGAAATAGTCCAAACTGTTTGGGAAAGTGAGTCGGCCTTGACCGAGTCCTTTAAACATTCTGGGGCCTTCACAAAATGTTAGAAGATGTTTTTTTGTTTTTGCAGGTGTGTTGTCCTTTAAATGCAGCACTTGTGTTTGCACTTGTGAGAAAATGGCCCATGTTTGTGTTTCAGTGTGAACCAGGGCTGGGAGATTACAGTGACCACACTGTCCTCAGTCTCATTGTCACCGAGACAAAAGCTGCAGATTTACAGCAAGGCCAGTGGGGGAGAGACGTGGTAAAGCCATAAATGCACCCGGGAAGAAAGACGTTGTCCTTGAGAAGGACGTGATAAGCATACGGAGTGTGTTCAAGTACCTCATTACATAAGGCTTTGAACTTCATTTCTTTTAAAACTGAAGGTCAATGAATTGTGCCCTGTCATACTTCTGTGCTGTACTTATTCATTTATTCCAGCAATTAAGGCAATTTTGAAAAAGTATCTGCACTCCCTGTCCCCTTAAAGGACAGGTCATAAATATTTATGAGCTAAAAGTTCTAAAAAGTGACTGAAAACTAGGATTGGCTCTATATTTTTTAATCTTAACTTCATTTTTTTTTTTTTTTCCTCAGTTCAAATATAGCCTTCTCTACAGTATTTAATGTTGCCATATCTTGAGTGAATCTACATCCACATTCTGACGTCCACTCTTTTCTTCACAGGTTGCTTATTAATCTAAATTATTTGGCATTTATATCAAAAAACTTTAACTCTGAATGTAACAATTCTGAAATTTTCCTATTCAGTTTGCTTTTACGTTGAACTGAATCTATTTTGTTACAACAAAGTGTCATTAAGTTGAAAAAGGCTTGATTTTACTGATTTTAAAAGTCCCAAATGCAAAGATATTCAACGTAAATGTTAGCAATTTAACTCCATAAAATAATTAACTCATCATCAAACTGCCAACACTTAATTTTATGTCAAATGACGTTAAAAAATGATCTTAAGATCCATGTGAGTGGCTGAATGTGCAGTCTGAACATAACTTTGTGCATTTAAACCGTTCTGGGGTCAAGTCAGGAAGCTGAAAAAGCCCCCTGTTGACACACACCCATGCATTTCAACCAATCAGACTTTCCAGTGTTCAAGTGGAAAGAAAAACACAAGTTCAAGTATTAACTGTTTACAGTGTGTGTTTACTCAGTTTTATTATCAAAAACAGAAAAAAAAGGAAAGATAAATGCCCCCCCCGACTGACATACATGAGGTAAAATCTGACAGCAGAGCTGAAAGGTTCATGTAAGGCTTCAAAAAAGCATGTTTACAAAACAGAAATCCAATACAGATGACAAGCATTCAACTTCTGCTTCTGCGTTTCATTCAAGAGTGAGACAGAAATACAAGTAGAAGGTGCAATCCGATAAGTTTGTGAACCGGCAGCATCTTAGCCGACAGTTCAGAGAGCAGAAAAGGCCAACGTGGAAGAAACAAGACCCCGCCTTATCTTTACACTTATCTGGTTCCTTTATCGACACATGATTCTGACTTTTTTCCTCAAACTATCTGCAGGCATCATTGCAGCTTCACAGTCTTTCATCATAATGTCTAATCTAATCTTGTATATGTCTGTTTTGTGTTGTTATAATTTGTGTTGTTATGCTGCTTCCTTGGCCAGATCAATCATGACAAAGAGATTTTTTTTTTTATCTCAACAAGGATTTTACCTGGTTAAATATAAGATATATATATATACACAGCACTGTGCATAAGTCTTAGGCCACCACTAGCTTTGCTGTTTTTATGTCAGTTTTGTGATAATTGGCATTTAGATTGAAAAGATGTACCTAAAAGTCAGTCTTATACTTTATGATCAACATGTCAATGAGTTTAACTTGTGCAACATGTGTATGTAATGCTCAAACATTAAGTCTTGAGTAAACCAGGTATAATAGACCTTTTTCACAGCAGCTATTTGTTGGCATGAAATAGTAGGAGAAACACAGGTTTTACCAATAACATTAGGGTTCCATTCCAGGTTTTAAAGAGCCATGGTTGTGTTATTGTTCAAGTGTAAATGTAGGTCCCACTAAATATTTGATATTATAGAATCATTTTTGTTGTTTGTTTTTCTGAAAAAATATGTTATTTTCAAACTGCATATGTGTTTCTCCATATTTACAGGATATGTTCCAGTAAAGTGAGAAATAATTGTACAGGATGGTCATTATAGCATTGCTAAAACAATAAATCTAATGAAGGCCTAAGACGTATGCACAGTACTGGGTGTATATATACATATATATGGAGAGAGAGATATATATATATAGAGAGAGAGAGAGTGTGTATGTATATATAATCTAATCTGTCTCGCCCTTTGATAGCACAATGTGAAGGGGGATGCCGACTAAGGTTGAGTGGTGGCGTTTCACAGCTGACACACAACACCTTCATGAGGTTTAACTCATGAGCTGATAGTGGAAACTGGTGATCTGAGGCCTGTACGCATGAGAGCGAGCTCAGGCGAATCCACAAAAGATTTGCATCATATCGGATTTTTATCAACATGGAACAATTTGTTTGTTTGTGGCCCGAAAGCAGCTCGTGAAAATCCAGAACCCTACTCTTGCATTTTAATGTAAGCAACCAATAAACAAATTTAGGAAAATGTCTTCTTGTGATCGGAGTTTTTGTACACAGCGCTCAAGATTTAGGTTCACGCTCCATGTTTTCCTCTCAACTTTTTGATGTAGTTGGCAGCGTTACAGCACCACACACAGGCCTGGCATGTGTACTACAGTGTTTAGACATATCTTGAAATGATGCCATGTTTACAAAAAAACATAACAAAAAAATAAGAAAAACACAGTTTAGGGTAAGTTCTGTTTCTGTGTGGGTAATAAAGGAATAACAGTATTCCAATAGTAATGTCCATTAAAGTATAATTTATTTATTTTTCCCCATAACTGATGAATAATTAAAATGTCATCATGTCATCTGATATGATGATGACTGACACAGGCTGTAATTATTACTGTTACAATAACAACCGTGCAATAATAGATTCCTGCTGTGCTTTTGTCATTCTGCATTTACTGTGGTACATATGGTTGTGCTTTCCACCAGTCTCATATACAGCATAGTGATTTACATTTACCATATAGGTCAGACCACATTTCACTTATTTTTTAATTTACTTGCTTTCTTAGACATACATTGCAGCTGTTGTATTTACTGTTTGTATTCTGCATATTGATATTTTATTTATTTCCACTTTTTTAATACTCTAGTTTTCTGTGAATCTGTTTAAGTATTTCTGATTCTGATATTTTAAATTATATAATGAATAAATCATCCTCTTCTGAGAGTAACTGGAATAATGCTGGATTCCACTGATGGATTAAGCTGACAAACCAATAATCTGTTAACCTGGAGAAAACATTAAAATAGATGTTTTATCTCCTGTGGAGAAACCATAAGTATTTCCATTCTCTAAGTGGGGAAAGAGAAGGTCAACAAAGTTGACACGTCCGACAGTTTGTGCAGAAGTATGTGCATAAACATGAGGATATCTTTATAAAAATATAAAAAATATAAATATTTACATTTTACATTATTTAGTTACTTAAACAAAACAACAAAGAAAACAATTATTTATTGCCTCAAACCAGAGAAAACGTCTATGAGGACAACACTTTCCATTCGGGCTGAGAGGAATTCACAATAATTAATTAATCAGCCAGAGTCTTCCCCTCACTGTCAGATTTGTCCTCACTTATTTTTCTGCTGCAGCAGCATCTAATTTCACACTAGTCACACATAGTTGTGGTCAGTACTGTCACATCGCCCATGCTCTGCAGGATTCATTCACTTCCCAGCTCTGATGCCGAGTCATAACTGAAGAATATTTATGTGAATCATAACCAGCTCTATTCTTCTCTACAGAACTGACTGATGTCACAGCTGCTTGGCAACATCCCAAACTCATGTCACATTCAAACGGCGAGAATACAAACCGATGTTTCACAATCACACTTCTTCTCTGCCACTGGCATCAGGTAAAACTGTTTTTTTCCACCAACTTTCTGCTCACCAACCTTTAAATTATGTTTTCTAACAATGAGATGGTCTTTAAATACTAGCCAGTGTCCAGCCTGCCAGACTCACAGACTTTTACTCAAGTTCTTCATGACTCTGGGTTTTCCCACGCTGAAGGCAGCATGTTATTACAAACCATTTTGCAAAGTTTCCATGAGTCAGCAGCCGCGGTCGTGAAAAGTAGCTGCATCTATTCAGATTTCAATGCACAAATACTCTATGTGACACTTCAGATACTAATGCTGCACTTGTTAAAGTAATAAAAAGTAGGATTTGCTCTCGGGGTCCCTCTACAGTTTGTAAAGGGTACTGTCACAAAATATATGTCGTGATAACATGTGCATTCATCAAATTTTTGAGATTTGATGATTAAAACACACTGTGATTTTCCAGCTTCTTAAATGTGAATATTTTCTGTTTTTTTTCTCCATGTAACAAATAAACAATTAAAACTGAATAAGTTTGGTTTGTGGACAAAACAAGACATTCAAGAACGTCACCAATCCAACGCCGATAAACAGACCAAAAAAGTACTCAATTTATTGAGAAAATAGTCAACAGATTTATCGATTATGAAATGAATCGTTGGTTGCAGCCCTACAAACGACCACGTCTTCATACCAGGTGCAGTAACCTTTGTTATAGCATTTTATTCAAACATGATTTCATTCTTTTAATCTCCAAGATATTAAAAATAAGCACATATAAGCACATAAAGCACACAAGATTTATTTTGTGTTTTCAATTATTAACAGTTACTAGTCCAACAGGTAACACAACCAGGTCGCCTTCAGTCAAACGTCCCATGACCAAACCACAAGTTCCATAGTGCCAATGCAGGTGATGGAAGTGAGCTGGGAAAAAAACTAGACTAGTGCACACTGTTCCAGCCTGGAGGGAACCTGCAATGATGGGAGCATTGACCAATCACAGAGCAGAGAGAGAGAGAGAGAGCACACTTCCTATTGGCTGTTCCACTAAGAAGCTGCATGTTTGCATACTTTTGTTGGAAAGGTCACTATTCCAGCATCCAGAGTGACTCGGAAAACCTTAATCCAACAATCAACAATTTTTTTTCCCATGATCCTGCCTACTGCAGCTTTAAATGCACAGTATGAAGCAAGTGTGGACTAAGAAAGGCAAAATGTGAATGCAGAAGCTGGTGTTTGACCAGAGAGACACAGCAGATCAGTGATTTTTTTGTGACAACATGTATAATTTCAATACTTTACACTAAACTGTGAAGATTTGCACCTGGTTCAGTAAGTAACAATACAAGATACCCATATACACTGATTTTCACCAGAAAAAACTGCAGAAAAACTTTTTAACCTCTATAAATATGAGTATCTTAATGTTTTTTATCTTAATTAATGATTTATACATTCATAAAGCGAAAGACCCCTCAGTTTTATGTATATAAGTTGTAAGTTCTTCACTGGTCACAGATGTGCCTGTCGACCTTCTGATTCACTCTGACTGAGAATGTGAAGCTCGGACATGTTCCAGCACTGAGGCAGTGTTGACGCCAATTAAAGGCCAATGCAAGGTTTCAGTGCTTAGGTCTGCACACTGGGATTAGATTGCTGGATTTTGATCAGTTTCCCCCACAGACTCACTCACACACACGTTTGCAAAGAAGTCTTTCAGAGCAAAGTGAGAGTTCACAAATCAGGGAGGTGTTGAGCATTTCCCAGTTGGTCTTACATTTTTTTTGACCAACAGGAATAGAAGCATTGGCTCTAACTGGGCAGCTAATAAGATAGGTGTGTTTGCCCCAACCTGAAAGTGGCTCCTTTCCCACTTCTTTAAAAACATTTGCAACTGACTGAGTCCCTGGAGAAACTTCACAAACCCTGGCAGAGTGCAGCTAAAGTTCTCCATAAACCATCTCAATTTCTACCCACTGGATTACCCAATTCATGCTCGTTAATCCCCACACACACTGCGTACTTCATTGCTACTGCAAACCCAGTGGAAGAGTGATGCGTTAGGTACTGCATCCCCCCCCTCTGCTGCAACTCAAACAGAGGTTACTGCAGTGTAGTTAGCCAGCTTAAAAAAAATAGGTGACTCAGGGTAGAGGCACAAAAGACTTGGCAAACAGTGCAAAGTTGTTTCTTTTTTTAGTTTTTGCCACACACAGCAGCCAGAAACAGTTACAAAGTTTGGGTTGAGCACAGGCGCAGTTTCCTCACACATGTTGGGAATAACATTAGCTCCCAACCGCTGAAGCCCAGAGCAAGAAAACAACATTATTGAACAGGAGAAACAAGTTAAGGAGGAGTGTGAAACAGATGTTCCCCTCATGCGGTTTTCGTTGTGTTTATAGGCCACAATTAGTCAAGCGTCTTAAAATGAGCTTGTTAAGGGGGAACCATGTGAAGTGAAGGCAGAGATGGTTGAAGGAAAAGCAGATCTGAATAAGACGTCGGAGCAGAGGAGAGCCGTGTGCATCATGTGGTATTCAACTTCCTGGGGGATTAAGCAGAGAGAGTGAGAGTCAACCTGAGCTGGCCCTTCAGCGCGTGTTCAAACAAAAGCCTGTTGGCAGACATGCAGAGAGAGAGAGAGAGAGAGAGCTGCTTTTTCTCTTACTGTTATGCAACACTACAGTCAAAGCTCGATAGGCAGGCATGTCTGAAGGTACGTCTAACCCTGCACCTACCTATGCATGGTTTCTGCACAGGATAGCTTCTGCAAAAATAAACATCAGTGCCAGTTTTAAGACTTCACTGCACACTTTAAATCCAGAGAGATTGAGCAATATATCGCAGAACTACACAGACTGTAAATGTAGCTGTGTTTCCGTCATGGTACGGTTCATTTTGGTACAGTATAGTAAGGTTTGGAACGGTAAAGCCCTGAGCCAGGCTTGCGTTTCGACAGAGGACAGTAACTTTACTCGGTTGGCACGGTGTGGGCTGTGCTGGATGGTCGTGTGAGCAAGTGGTGCGACGTCGTACAGGTGCAACGACATCGAACAAGATGTCAAACTTTGTATGAGAAGAGACTGTGGGCGTTTTAGAAACAACAGTCGCAAGGGAGTGACGTTCTGTCGCCCAGTCAGAGAAGGGTGCCAAAAAAAAAGATGGAACTGTTAGGGTTGGTTATTTTGGTACTATTCCCAATGGAAAATCGTGCTGTACCAAAGCGAACTGATCCACTTGATGAAAACATATCATATCTGACTATACTCCTCTGTAAACAGCCAGAGCAGACATTATTCCAGACGTACAGAAACCCAATATCCTTCCCACGCCATATTCTGACACTTCATATACTGTTCATGTTTAACTGATTCAACTCTCCCATGCAGTGATTTCTGACATTTTACTTGCAGCATTTCATTTTAAAACTGTTGGTTTACTGTTGTTTCTGTTGGCTGCAGTTACAAGAACAAATTGAGACATCCATAATTTTAAAAGTGCCATTAAGAATAGGGAACCTTTTGTGCCAAAAATAAAATGGCAACAGAAGAGGAGGACAGGCATTGATGAGATGCCTGTAGCTGCACAAGTTTTATTCACAGCAATTACAACACTTAAAATCCGTTTTAGTTTTGTTTAGTTTTCACTCGACTGAAAATGTATTTTTCTTACACTTTGGACATGATGACATCTGATAAGAAAACGTTTTATATACTATAATAAAAAAAGTCAATGCAATAAGTGCCTTCAGCAACACTGTACGTTAAAGTAAGTGTCAAATGGGGACATAACATTTTTGTCCTCAATGCCCTGATGATCACTGTGCAGCACAGGATGGAGGAGTGACCGAGGAGGATAATTCAATAGCTCCATATTTAATTCATCAGCCATGTCTTTGACTGATGGTTACTGGGAACTGATATAAATTCAGCTCTGGCTCCGGTTGATGTCTGTGTCCTGAGCTGCATTAACAAAACAAACACATTCAAATTCCAAATGCAAATAAGGTCACATCTGCCGCACAGCAAATGTACAAAGAAGTGGAGGTTTAATTTCAGGTGAAGACACATCACTTGTGTGTGATTTCCAGGTAAAGGGCTGCTGGTGAATGATGAAGCGCCAGGTAACAGAACTGGACTGTGTCACAGCTCAAAACCTGTTAGTGTTGTTCATATCTGATTTGAATACTACGAATTTCTGCAGCAAGTTTGTTCATGCAGCTTTTTCTTTTTATTACATCAAAGAGTAAAGGATTTGTGTTCATTGATGACTGTGAAAATGAAAACCTCCTTTTTTCCTGAAAGGAAGGAAATACTATAAACAGAGCTATCAGAGTGGAGATTTTTCTTTAAAAAATATATATTTTATCAGATTGAAATGAAGCCATATTTTACATTATGTGTGTAAAGTGAATTTCAAACCCACTTTTAAATAAATGTAAAGCTCTTGCCAGTTCTTCCCACCATAGAAAACAATTAAGCTGATAGTGAACCGTTTCTCCAGAGAGATCGTTGCTGATATAGTACGTCAAATTTTATGAGCGTATTTGACATAAACAGAAAGGCATTTATATTTGGTTTCAAAGGTCAAGATGCAGTCCTTTATTGTTGAATTGCAATGGATCAACCCATGGTTCGGTATCAGCCACTCCCCTTTGAAGCCGTGCAGCATGTGTGTATAAGTCAATTTAGTGCAAGTTGGAACACAGTTTTGTTCCCCACCTCCTCCTCCAGCAGGTTTCGTCATATTTAGACAGCAGATTAATTGGTTTCTGAGAAATTTCCACAGAAACGTCTCCACAAAGATTGGTCTTGGGCCAATTCCATACTATTCACCACAGCATCTCTATGTGGATGGATAGAGCTGTAACTGTCATCTCAACCTGACAACATTACACCGGGTTCATCTCTATTTAATGTCTTCATGACATGAGAGCCGACGTCCCAAAATTCTCATAAAATTTAACTTCTTACAATTGAAACTGAACAAATCAAATACAGCCACTCCTGGCTGTATTTGTGTTTTTCTTAACAAAGGAACATTTTTAAAATTAGATCACTTCAGAGAAAATAATACATGCCTCCATTACACTAATTCCTTATTTATATTCTAGAACCGTGCACTAGCTTTCAGCTGCAGCCTTTTTTAGACTCCACTCCATAACTGTGCTCCATGCACTCTACTGTCTGAACAGGCCCATTAGGCCTAATGGTCTGGGTAAATATTCCAAAGTTCATTTTTAAAAATGGGTAATAAGAGGTTGGTGCAGAAGTGGCCCCTCAGCCCCGGAAGAGTCTCCACTCAGGTTCAGGTAATCTGACTCAGCAGATGCCTTTGAATCTTGTGCTGAAACTTACTTGTACATAATCCTTATAAGCTTTTCATAACAGTTATTCAAACACAAGTTTGTGGCCATGAGTTTTTTTTTTTCATTTCACTGCGATTTCTTTCTTCTTTTTTATTATCATATGATATTTATGTGTCTTTTATCATCACTTTGTAATTTTGTGCTTTACCATGTTTTTCATGTCTGTGCCTCTGTTTGTCAGAGTGCAAAACACACCAAAGTGACTTCACTTTATAGTGACCATTCTTTAAATTCTCACCTATGAAAATCTGTTTCTGTTTAAAAATACTACATTAGCAAATATACTGTTGATGTTATTATACTGTGAGGATAATTATGTAACATGGGGCCTTTCACAAGCTCTCACATACCTTAAGTGGTTGGAGGACTCAGCGGGGTTTGCTGTTACATATACAGTATAACATTCGAGCAGCTGCAGGAACCAGGCCTTTGCTTTTATGCAGGGAGAGGTTTAAAAACACATACACACACAACCTAACCATAGTCTGTAACTTTAATGATTTCATAGTTCAAGACAAAAGACCTTTTAAATGGGCAAGGCTCAGAAGTTATGGGAATCAGTCAGGACGTTACTGGAGACAGCAGAAGTCAAAGCTTTTCTTAAAGGCTGCACGTTAAAATACACAGCAACAGTGAGACTATTATTATACCCAATCTTGTGTGTGTGTGTCATAGTCACAAGACTATATCGGGAAAATCCCAGCATCATTTTTTAATGTAAGGGTTTTTGATGCTAAATCACATGCACTGGAGCAGAACGTGTACAGTACCGCCATATTATTTTAAGTAAAAAGGATCCGTTAGTCTATATGCATGGACATTTTACTCTATGGGCTAATATACACATAAAAATGTAGAGTATACACGCCCCACGAGAAAGAGAATGCTACGGTAACGGTCTTTGGATAACCCGCAAAAAAGGCTGTAAAATGGGTGAAAAAAATATACATAATAAATTCACGTGAGTGTTTTTTATAACAAATTTGAACATGCACATTATAAAATGAATCAACGCTTATCAAGCCAAACTATCTTTGATTTTAAAAGTCAGACGTTGCCGGCATCAACGTACGGCTGCATGGCTACAGTTGATGCATACTAGAGCAGTACAGTAATTGTGTGTGAAGAATTCTCGTCAATTTTTTTTACCTCAGTTTCGATGTCTATCTCTGTTGCTTGTGTCACAAACACAACACCTCCTGTTCAAATTTCAATTCCCAGAATCCATCAATCAGTTATTGTGACATGTTTGCAGGAGCTGCAGATGCGCGGCTGTAAACTGTAGAGTCCTGGCATTCAGTAGAGTACAGAGGAGCATTTAAAGACTTCCACAGGCCAACCCTATGTGAAGCACTGAAGGAGCTCCGTTACACATATGCTCCCTGTGCTGAAAGATCAGTGACAGATGTCACGCACTGCACCAGCATCCAGTGTGACCCTGGACAAAGATTTTTGTAATTAAACTCAATTATTGCTCTACAGAATATATCATGTTTGACCAGTCATCCTAAAGAACAGAATCTTAACTGCAAAATGACTGTATTTGGGGAAAAAAAAACCCAAATACAGTCATTTTTCCATCAGTGCATTTAAGTATAGTTACTTCAACTGTAAATAGAGACAGAAGCAGAAAAGATGACACTGAAATGAGATTTTAAAAAAATGTCAGGGATTACAGATTCTGAAGATTTAAAATCCAAGGGAAACTGACTTCTGTTTTGTACCAGAAGGCTCTCTACTTAGTGTATGACAAATGAAAAACAATTTTGTTCAATCCAGTAGGTCTAAATTTAAACTCTCTATTTGACAATGACATACAAAAAAAACCTGCCAAATGTGTGCGCTGCATGTTTCAGAGGGTACGAGGCAGATTCCTCACATGGCGTGGACATCATGTGGCATGAACCACTTTGACCACTCTGTGAAAGCCTGCGGACATGTCAGCCATTCCTGGAGGATTCCCTTTCATGCCAGCTTTCCCACTCGAATGGCAAAAGATCCGGGTGGCTACACATCCACGTGGATCTGATGAGCCACAAAGAGGGGCTCACATTTCACAACCAGGTGACAGGAGGATCCCTCACAGTCACATGACCCAACATTTGATTAACTGCAGCTTCTAATGTAAATATGTTCTAAGTTAAGATAAATAAATTCCTCAAGTAAAAGGTTGGGATGTTTGTTTCGTGATGATCATCTGAGCTGCAGTTTGCTGTGTTATAGCTCACACTGCTGCTCACAGCTCAAGTATATGACTTTATAATATGTCAGATCCATGACAGATTATAAAGTCATATACTGACGCATATACATAGCCTGGATTTTAGTATTTGGAAGGGCCATAGACGTTTTTGGCTGTGCCTTTTAATTAAAAAAAAAAGGCTTTCAACTAGTAGTCTTGATTAGAAGAAATGACTGGCACAACATCACCATCATCACTGTTCATTAAAAGATGTTCTGTACTGTTTCACATCTATCATGTTTAATTTTTACAGTGGATTGTCCGGACAAATATATTGATTTCATCCATCAGTGCTGACATTTTTACTTTTTCTAAAGTAAAATCTACCTTGTTTGAAAGTTTTGGAGAGACAGAAGACTTCTATGCTTTGTTCCAACTAGAAAAAAATACATTTTTTGAAGAGGTTTATATTCATAGAAGTGTATTATTGATGACCAAAACTTTGGTCTTGGGTACAAGTCCCTGCCTTGAGACCAACCCAAGGCAGGGACTTGAATTAGTCATGACTTGGTCTTGCTCTGCCTTGGTTCACATGACAAGGATGTAGGGACAAAGGGAACAAATGAAGTATTTTAAAAACATTAATACTTGTAGGAATGCAGTTTGTTTGTGTGTGACGCACACACAGTAAATTAGTTTTAACGCAGCATATTAACAAACATAGTTCAGTGGTGACTGTTTAAAATAAGAGGCAAGGTTGAGATGGTCTGGTCACATGCAGAGGAGGGAGGGAAAGAGGAGGGAGGGAAAGAGGAAGACCACAGAGAAGGTTCATGGATGCTGTGAAGGAGGACATGAGGACAGTTGGTGTAACAGAAGAGGACACAAGGCAGAGGACAAGATGGAGGCAGAAGATCCGCTGTGGCGACTCCTAAAGGGAGAAGCCGAAAGAAGTGATTCACTGTCGACTGTTGTGGTGGAAGCTTGTATTAAATGGTGATATGGAAAGTTTATGCTACTTTAACTCCTGGAAGGCAGGAGTATCATCACAGGAGGAAGAGAGCAGTGTATTTATATCGGAGGGTGAACAGTAATTTTTTTATCTGGATGCAAACCAATGAGTAAACCAACCTCATGCAGTCACACAAGTGCTGTTAAGTGCGCCAATAATTTGTTCTTGTGAGGAACACAGTGTGACACCATCAACTTTCTAATTCAATATAAAACAACCCACTGACTGGGAGCTCACTCACTCACTCATTTTCTACCGCTTTATCCACTAGGGGTTGCGAGGGGGGCTGGTGCCTATCTCCAGCTAACATGGGGCGAGAGGCAGGGTACACCCTGGACAGGTCGCCAGTCCATCACAGGGCCACATAGAGACAGACAACCACTCACTCTCACATTCACACCTACGGGCAATTTAGAGTGTCCAATTAACCTAGTCCCCAAATCTGCATGTTTTTGGACTGTGGGAGGAAGCCGGAGTACCCGGTGAGAACCCACGCACCACGGAGAGAACATGCAAACTCCTTGCAGAAGGCCCCTTGTTCCAACCGGGTTGTGAACCCGGGACCTCTTGCTGCAAAGGCAAGAGTGCTAACCACTACTGACTGGGAACTGTGTCATGAAAAACATTTTACGACAACAGGCGTGAAATGCGTAGATAAAAATGGCATTACTACCGCATGTAGATAATAAGAGATGATAGGCTAGGTCAAAGAAACACGAGCTGTAAAGTACAGTACGTCATCACCCACACACACATAAATACATACTCACATACACTCAACAGAAATTATAGTGTCATTAAAACCTTCATAAAGCCTTCCCCTTTCTGCCCAGAGAAACATGTTAAACCGGAATATCCTTTATTCAAACATAATACAAAAGACTTGATATTTTCCTCTGGCGGGGGAAGACGACACACCTATGCTGGTACAAACACAGAAACATCCATATCTGGATCTGATG
Organism: Brachirus orientalis; assembly: GCA_016785285.1. NCBI lineage: Eukaryota > Metazoa > Chordata > Actinopteri > Pleuronectiformes > Soleidae > Brachirus > Brachirus orientalis. The sequence goes on along the minus strand of JAFBJR010000258.1, from coordinate 8,525,307 downwards.
GTGGTTCTACATAAACCAGGATCATGAAATGTATTACAATGGGGAAGATATGTCAGTGGATGAAATTTAAGTCCATGCGATCCAATTCAAATTCAGTCAGATACATCTATACAGAGAACGCGCTTTTCTGAACTCAATCGCGTGAACATTTATCTAAAATAGTCAGGAGTTCCCCAAAGTCTTCAGAGTCAGACTCTCTGCAGAGGCTGTGGATGTGAATGCAAATGTCCACATAAGTTGCTCCACAAAGCCTCCAGAGATTCTCCTACCAGCTTCCCAGTATAATCCAAATGAGATCATTTGAGAAACAGTAAATAATTCACAGTGAGTGTCCTGCCTCCTGCTGTTGTGACCACATCCTACCCAGACAATGTCACACTGCACTGGTTATATATGAATTGCAAACTCTGGAATATACCCTGAGCCAATTCTCCTGATTAGGGTTGGGTATCAAACCACAAAGCTTTTGTGGTATTGACTAGGAATAAATCTCCGTCTGTATCACCTGATATTGAAAATGTCTTGTCATGTGACATCAAATTTCAGCTAAAGTGCTAGTCTCATCAGCATCAGTGAAAAAAACGAAATAAATTTACCATAATGTGTACTTTCTTTGTTAATGTATTGTTTGGGAATGGGTATCCAACATATAGATATTAATATCACATGGAAAATTTTTATTCAATACCCAGCTCTACTCTGGAAACTACTGCACTACCTGTTCAATGTGTGACACTTTTTTACCGATATCTACTGTGAGACAGGACAGAAGCGGCACTTTAAGTGATTTCTTCTTCTAACATATTTTACATTCCTAATCCAAACGACAATAAAGTCAGTACTGCACACGCTGATGCCCTTAATAACTCACCTGCCAAGTTTGAAACCTGTCAAGTGAACTGTTGGACAGTAGTGTAATACATTGACGGGTGTCAAAGGTTCCTTAGATATTTATATATATAGACAGATTATATATCAAGCCATCAAACACATTCTATGGCTGCTTTAGTAAAAAACAAAGTGGTGAACCAGTTAACCAGAGTGAAACTGCCATCCCTCAATTCATGCCACCATGGCAACAACCAAGAATCAATTAAGCCACTGACATAAAACATTAATCTATTCTTGGAATTAAAAGGTGTAAATGAGTTTCCTGGTGAAGCTCATGACTCCACGGCTCATGTTCATGCTCCTCGATTTCTCTTCGAGGAAATCCGAGTGGATGTCATTCCTCGTGGGGCAGCTGTAAAACCAGTGGGCATGCCAACACTGCTGGATTAACATGGAGGGTGTCATTAGGCTGATCCCCTCAGGAGAGGAGACACTCACTGCAAGCCACAACTTGACATGTTATGAGCTTATGAGGAACCATCTTTGATCTTTGCCCAGTTTAACAGCTCAACTTTACAACATCACAGATGGAAAACGTCCAAAAACTACTGATAACGTGATATTTGACTTGTAAAATCAACACACATTGTGTCACTGACCTACAGTGAAATAAAAGGTGACATACAGTATTTTACAGTTTTCTGACTTTTCATTTTAAGTTTTGAAACCCATAAAAGGATATATTTGTGGGTTTAAATATGAAAAACATTACATTTGCACTACTACCACTAAAATCTCTATGTATCCGTCTTTTGGACCAAAGGTAACTTTGACATAAACCTGTCTAAACCTTTAATTTTTGTGTTATGCTGTTCACAAAGATAGTCAAACATAGCCAGGCGTCATATCGTACAGTCATGGTCAGTGATGACATGATGGATGGCAGCATACAAAGGGCAGCTACGGTGGAGGTAGGCTGCAAAGACAAAGCTTTTAGTATGGCTGCACAGTTAATTGCAAAATAATCAAATCTGCAATACAACCAAATGAAGTAAAAGTAAAACTGCCATTGTTCAATGAAGTCAAATTGTGCAACAAAACCTGCATATTTCCTACTGCGACATGTCAAATGTAAAAACTATATTCTTTCCCTCACACTCACCTCTACCGACCACATTTGTGCCGCTCCCTTCAGGGTCTCAAGACTGACACATACATGTGAACACTGACACAGGCCTGCGATTTTGGTTAACAAGCCGATGCGAGAAACAGCGTCTGCCTCTCACTTTCGATCTCACATATTAATCTGTGAATTAAAATTACGCTGAATAAATGCAGTCCTGGCCAAACCGAGCTGCCTCGCTTTCATCACTCTGTGAGCAGATCCTGAAAATAGAAGATGGAGCCGTTAATGTAATGAGCTGTGGTGCACCACAGATCACGGCCGGGCGTGGAATCACATCGGGAGGTCTAGTCTACCCTGCTGCTCCTGCTGCTCCTGCTGCTGCATTATCCAGCTACAATCGTCTGTCCAAGAGAAGTAAACCACGCTCAGGGTCAGAGGTCAGGATGGACTGTGTGTGTGACGGACCCATTAGCTCCACCTGCGCTGTCACACAATGATTCTTTGAAAACTCCCTCAAATGTAGACAGGAAATGTTAATTGGTCACAGCAAGAGTTTGAGAGTCTACATTGGTTTACATGTTGCAAATTGGCAGTAAGCCTCGAGTTCAAATATTCACTCTAAATAAAACACATATATTCGAAATATTCGAACATCTGGTTGCGCATTTTGTTAATGACGCGCATTACGTCAATAACAGGACAAATTATTACAAAGAGACATAACTACTTGTATAGGTAGTAGGTAAGTAATTCCTTGAAATGTGACGACAAAGAACTTTTACCCTGAGGTTCATTAAAAAAAAAAATAAAGCGCTATTAAAAACAAAAAAGGCTACTTACATTCTTGGTGCTGCTACCATGGGCGTGTTTTTTCCACATTCGAATATTAATTTTTACCTTCGAAATCCTGTTTGTTTGTTTTTTAACTATTCGAATATATATTAGAATTTATAATATTCGTTGACAGCCCCATGGTGAACTGCTACTTCCAGACTACGTCCATTTTAATATACTGTCTATGGATCCAATCTGCAATACTTGAGTGCCACTAGTCGCATGTTGGACCAAAACAAACACAGTCATGGCAGCTAATGCCAGTAAGCTCTCATGGCTGTTCTATCAGCTCACCAGTGATGCCAGACGTGTAACGTCATCGGTTTGTAGAGCTCTTTCTTTATCAAGGAATTTCCAGACCAGTACAAACCCTGAACCACAAAACCATTTACTGCCACGACTGAGCGGCTTACTATTACTCGCTGCGTCTGTTGCTGCAATCAAGTGGAACTCATGATCATGTAATCTGAATATACACCTCATTTACAGGATATTCTGATTTCAGGGGTTGAGAAAACGTAAGAGTCGGTGGGTCATGAATATGGAGAGGGAGTGGACAAAAGGGCATATTTATACTGAGGATTGATAATAACATAGATTCACTTTTAACTGTTTCTTGTTAATTGCTTCTTGGAATCTTGTGATGCATATTGGACCTTTAAATTTGATTTTATATATATATTTAAACTAGTGTCACACAAGCATCTTTCTTTCTATAATTTCTGCTCACTAACGTTGGATCATTATGTACAGTATGTTCAGATTTGACGTTGTAAGACTTGTAGTAAGAACAAGATCATTTTTAACATGTATATTGCAGAACCTCAGTTGCCTCAATGATCTGTGTGTTAAAGCTGCCGCGACTCTTCCTTTAACTCTCACCCCTTAATGTTTGAGCACCTCAGCTTTGGAGCAACCACTTATTATTACTTCTTGCATTCTTTTTCTACTTGAATTTTTTATTATGCCAAAATAAACGATGAAGCAGAAAGAAAAGGGTCTGTTTTCATCACATCTATGCCTCAACAGGAACAGTGTTATGAGTCACTACATCACCTTTGCAAAATGTCCTGTGCTAGCAAAATGTCCTGTGTCCTCACTCTGGAAAGTTCATGATGACTTGTTAATCAAGTTTCTGCAGACGAGCAGACTTCCTCATATGAGTGGAGCTCACAAAAGGAGCAGCAGTGTTGTTGTGCAACAAATGCCCAACAAAACAACGCGTCAACTCAACTCAACTTTGTTTCACAAATTCTCTTGTGTCGCCTTGTGAAGCAACTGCGAGGAGCAAACTACATGTGGAACAAGACAACACTTTCATTCCGTTTTAAAAAAGAAAATCTTAAACACATATTCTGCCTGCAACGGCTGAGAAAACATCCATCCAGTCAACAACACCATGTGCCGACCATGTCACTGTGGTCTGTGTTTATTCTAATGGCGGAGCTGAATAACAGATTTGACAGTGTGCACTTTGACCCACTGATTGATTGATACTTTATTAATCCCAAGCTGGGAAATTGAAATAACACATCCATATACCACATAACATAACATCAATTGGTCCACAATTATTACAAGTTGAACGTAATAATGGCACACGTCAGAATTATACATACAGCACATAACCATTTGATTGTGTATGTACCCTAAAATTTTGAACAGTCCGTCATCCAAATAGAGGCCTAATGGATATGTGGCATCGCAGCGTAGGCCGCGCCGCCGGGCCTGCTTGGAACAGTAGGGAGGGAGGGCGACCGCCCTCGCCAAGGTCCCAGGCAAACTAAATTCTAAACTCACGGAGCATTTGTGTGCATTTAAAGCTGCTCAGACAAACAAACAAGGAGACATCAACACGTGTGCATCACAGGTGATGACTGCGCGTTTAAACATAGAGGTTGATGTGTTTTTTAAGCCTTTATGTTACAAATCAGTTGCAGCCATTTGCCAAATTATGATGTACATCTGTTGGATAACTTCGCTTCATTTTCTTTTCTCCCCAACATCTGTATGGATGGTAGGATCTGTCACCTTTTATCCCCAAATATGTGGGATGTTAATTTCATAACCGGGTACTCCGGCTTCCTCCCATTGTCCAAAAACATGCAGATTTGGGTATTAGGCCAATTGGACACTCTAAATTGCCCGTAGGCATGAATGTGAGAGTGAATGATTGTCTCTCTCTTTATGTGGCCCTGTGATGGACCGGCGACCTGTCCAGGGTGTACCCTGCCTCTCACCCTATGTCAGTTGGACTTAGGCACCAGCGCCATAAATGAACTGTACTCACATAATCTCAAAATGCAGGCTGCATCTCAAAAGTGCCAATTTAAGTGGTACCCCAGCAGAGGGCGCACATACGGTTTCCTACCATATCATATAAGGGTGTCAGCTTCAAGAGCAGCAGCAACAACATTTTGGAGGTGGAAGCTTTCTCTGCCCTACAGTCCAGTCTGTCCTCTCTCTGCAGACAGCACCCCCCCCCCCCCATAACTTCACTCATACTCTCCGTTTGTGTGTTTCAAGCACATCTGTGTCCTGTGAACACATGATCTCCTCTGTGGGTAATGTTGTAAATCAAAAATCCCGATCACGTTGACAAACTTGCGTTTCGGGCAAATTATATTCGAAATTAAAATCACCTAATGTTACGCACTGCAGCTTTAAAAGGTCAACATTCTGTGACCGACTGCTGTACATGACTTTAAATGAAGCAGCCATCAACACGAGGGGGAATTCACAGATTAACACAGCTTAACCTGCTGAAGCAGAAGTTAGTAGCTTAGCTTGACCTCACATTTGCCTCTCAAATGCTTTGTCCAGTTTCCTGTCTACGATAAATTATCAAACTATAAACAGTGCAATTCCAATAACATTATAGACAGTAAGAGTGACATTATGTCATCAAAAGCAAATCAAAACATCAGGAAAAAGACAGGAAAGGCTCTTTAGTTTCAGTTTCTCAGAAGTGATTTTAAATAATGAGTACACTGGAAAAAAAGAAAATGGCTAAAAAACCAAAATGAGTAAAGTTCATTCCAACTACATTCAGCAAACTGTATGACACATGCAGCCAGTTGACTTTAGTTTAGGTGTTACCAAACTGAAGTCATTTTCAAATCAAATATTGTGACTTCTTATCAAGAAAAAAAATGCAAAACATTCACTTTTTCCAACATGTCAACACTGAGATTTCTTTGTTGCTTTTATTTTATTTATTGGACTGTAAAGGTAAAATTAAATAAAAATGGGGGAAAAAAGGGATGCTGTTAGTGGTGAAGGGGTCGGTTAAAGACAGAGTGTGTGTGTGTGTGTGTGTGTGTGTGATGGTGGAGGTGAAAGGACATTTCACAGTTCTAACCTAGAAAATATAGACGGGTAATCAATGGGTGGAAAAACACCCGGGTTTCTGTGTGTGTGTGTGTGTGTGTGTGTGCGTATGTGTGTGAGAGTCGGGCTAAAAGTATTTTCAAAATTAATTAATTCATCAATCATTTTCTCAATTACTCTATTAGTTGTTTGGTCCAAAAAAAAAAATCTCAAATGTCTTAATTTGCCCACAAACCAAAATTAATCTGTTTTGAATGGTTTCCTTGTTTTATATGGAGCAAAAAGAGTGTTTTTATTATTAAAAAACACTCAAACCGAATAACTGATTATCAAAATAGTTGGCAATTACTTGAGTAATTGATTTGTCACTGCAGACCTAGCGGAGAGTCAATGGTATGGAAAGTGCAGTGCGGTCAGGAGGCCGCAGCATCGCGTGTGTACCACAGATAACCTTCATCTCAAATCCTCTCCACCTTATCTGGAGCCGTTGGTGGAGGCGACACCCGCTGCTGAGGCATTTGTTTCAGTTTTTCGTGGAGCTTGGGCAAAAAAATGAAAGCTGCAACACAAATGAGGCAGACTTGAGTTTTATGCTGTAAATAAACAAACTGCGAATGTCTCACGTGATGGACCTGTTTATATCCCTGGGTTTGACATGAAATTATTATTCATTATTCATGGGAGACAAGAAACATGGAAGGTGTTAGAGTCCTGCTGCAGCTTAAACGCTCACTGCACTCTAAGATGGTCAGGAACACAAAGTGGGCAGTAAAGAACCACTTTATATATTTACTAAAAATACTTATTGCATAATCTATATTGCGTCAGAAAATGGTAAAAAATCGTCTAAAAGCCTAAAAAGTTACGTACAGCTTTGATCCAAAACTGTTGTTAAAGTTAGAGTGATTTAAAAGTGAGAATAAAGCAGCTGATGTTTTTGACATGAAACTGACCAGTGTCTTAAGTTGTAATTTGCAGTGCACCCCTAAAAGAATATTAATGGAAAGTAGCTGTGCAATATTACTCATGAATGGTTTTCAGGGTGTGTGACTTAAAGTTGTTTTTAGAAGGAATGCACATATTAGGTATATCAGGAGTGCTTTGGCCGATACAATACCTAAATATGTATATATATGTATATACATATATACACATAAAGGTTTTTCCATTCACCCACCTACAGAGGTCATTTAGTCTCCTCTGTAGTGAAATTAACATAATATTTTTGCATATTCATTGCTGTAATTTGTGTGTGGTTGTCTTGTGAGCTGAAGGATGCCCGACTTTCCCCGACAGGCTGAATAAAGTACCTGTCTATCCCTCCATCTGCACATAAACATGGTTCCCTCACATGTTTCGCCTGTACAAATCTGATCTGTGTGTCTTTAAAAAGTGATGCAACAAGAAATAGGCACAAACAGAAGAGACTGTGTGACACTCTGTGGATTTTAAATGTTTGAATGTCAGCACAATAGGCTATAGAACTAACGGTGAACCAAATTTTAAATGTGTTTAAATACTACATTTAAAAATTAAAATAATAGATGTTTTTCAAGCAAAATAATTTCACTAAATTCCGTAATTCAAGCTGCTAAATGTGGAGAATCTGGACGTCTTCAGTGACTGTTAACTGGATGATTTTGGGTTTTAGCTGCAGGTCGAACAAACTGCTTTATTACAATATATTTTATGCATGTACATTAAACATGCATAAAATATATTGTGGTTAATTGATCAATCTTGAAATGGGCGATTCACATATGAAATCAAATCTATGTTCTAAAAATATTTATAGTTTTAGTATGCACAATTCTTTTTGAATTTTTCTTGTCATGAGTGATGCTGTGAAACGGATCATAAGAGAAAAACATTTAAATGATGGTTAGTAGTTCTGAAGCCTATCATTATCAGCAGAAAATATCGTATTAATCACTTCTTTAATCAAATGAATCCTAACTTGTTTTCTCAACATAATCAATTCAGTGACCGAGCTTTTCAGCTACATAAGTAAAAACTGAGTTTTCCAAATCCAGTGAGTCAGTTTTGTGATTATTCTGCTTAATCGAAGGCTTTTATCATAATTATGCTTGGGTTAAATCAGACTTGTTATACACATGTGTGAGTTACAGTCGTAAATTTAATATTATAACTCACAGAAAATCCTGGACAGAAATATCAACCGAGCTGAAGAGAGAAATCCCGAGTTTCTCTCTGCTTTAAACACCAAACTGCTCCTGTCAGAGAGAAACCACATTGGAAACAGGCTTCATGTGGACTAAAGCAGATCGGGCTGCAGGTTTGGATGCTGTGGGTTGATGCAAAACACCAACACCACCACCACCAGTGCAGCTGTAGGATTACATAACAAGAGGACAATCCTGCCTGTGTGATCAGGCTGGTGATTGATTTATTCCCTGATCACAAGTTAGACTGGTTGACCTCAAAAAACGCAAATTAAGACATCACAATGGCTGCGATTTCACCGCTCGACCACTGTGAAAATTAAGAAACGCTCTAACATGTTGGGATCCATTCATATCCACAAGTTCTTAACATGTGCATAAGTGAAGAGAAATGTTAAAAAGGTCCAGTTGAACGTATGGGAATCGATCATCAGTTATTCAATACGACATTTAAAAATCCAGTTTTACTTTAGCTGATCGTCACCTGAAAATGAAGAAAAGTTGTGTTGTTGTGCAACTTCACCCAAGGCTTCCACAAACTCGCACACACTGAACCTTTCATGGCTTTTTTTTTTTTTTTTTTTTTTTTTTTATAATAGTGTCATGTTGAAATGACCAATGCAGTTTGAATATATACATTTTTACACAAATTAAATCAAAACACCTGTGAGAAAAATTGCAATTAGATAGTCTGGCTTCCATGATTTAACCCCAGTCTAATCATAAAACATGTCACTGCCTCACAGTGTAATCACTGATGGTATGGGGACTTGTTTTTGTCCCTTAAGGAAGACAAGTCTCTATAAATGTGACTGTGTAAACACATTTAGGTCCCCACAACATGACTTATCCCTAACCTCAACCACAACCACTTAATGCCTGCCTAACCCTTACCTTAACTTAACCACAATTTAAATCTAAGCCATGATCTTAACCAGCTCCTCAGAAATGAGGCTCTGCCTCATTAGGACCAGGTTCTGGTCTCCATGAGGACCAATGGTCCCGAGAGGGACAGTGTTTATGTCAGAAAAGGTCCTGCAGAGACAGCAGATACAAGCACACGCGCACATAAACAAACCCACGGAGCAGCAGCAGCACCAGCACCAGCAGCACCAGCAGCAGCACCACCAGCAGCAGCAGCACCACCAGCAGCACCAGCAGCAGCAGCACCAGCAGCACTAACCTGCTCTTTGCGCTTCTGCCAGCGGCCGCACGGACTCTCCTCCAGGATTTCACTCTCATCCTCGCTCTCCTCCTCCTTCCCCTCAGATCCTGATTTCCTCTCCGGGACGGACATCGTCATTTTCGCACCGTGTGTTTGCAGATTCCCACACTAAGATCGCCTCTTCCTCCTCTTCCTCCTCCTCCTCCTGTCCTGTGTGTTGTTGAGCGGTAGCGCAGAGACGCTTGTCTGCGCACTGATCCCTCTCTCTCTCTCTCTCTCTCTCTCTCTCTCTCTCTCTCTCTCTCTCTCTCTCACTGAGACACCAGCTGCTCCCTCTTTTCTCTCTCTCTCTCTTCGGTATTTGTTTTTAAAAACCAGCAGCCTCTTCTCATAAAACCCAGGCGTGTACGTGTCGCGCGTGAGCAGCGTGGAAACGTTGTATCCCAGACTTCTCCTCCTTCTCCTCGCGCCCCGGAGGCTCTGCACACGAAATATGTTGCGAAATGGGTTTTTTTTTCCCCCCAGCTTTTATCTCTGCAGTCGCACCGAGGCGACGCGGCGGCTCAAGTTCGCTCAGAGAAGCGGAAATGGTTCGCGGCGGCCTCCAGTTCGCGGCGGCGATGTCGCCTGTTTTTACGCGGCACGCTTCATTTTCTTGTCGACCATCTTCCACGCGCGTCGTTGTCAGTGTTTTGAAGCAGCCGTGGGTTCCTGGCTGCCAGCCACGGTGCGCAGAGTGACGGGACACATTACCGTAAAGGCAGCACCAAGTGCGCGCCGCGTATTTAAGGAGGCGTGTCTGGCAGCTGCGGCACAAATGCTGCCATTTAAATGATTAGTGTTGGATGTAATGAATGGGGGCAACAACTGCAAAATGTGGCGAGACTCGAGTTTAAAACATCACAGCAACACTGTTTAATTCATTAAACCGCTTTTTAACGTGTTTAATGTCCATTAAAGAATTTAGTAAAACCAAAAAACCAAAACAAATCAGCCAATTGCTGGCTTCTTAAAACCTTCTCTGACCCACCCACACTTTCAATTATATATTACGTATTTCAATAAAATGCATTTTATTGACATTTTAGCTTTGGATGCAGCCTCTGTGTTGAAAAGGTTAATTTTTCTTTTCAAAAAATGTCAGGAAATAGATTGCCTTATGGACTTTACCCAAAATTATGTTGGATTTACTTGATTTTGTGAATTTGTTACAGCATAACATGTTTACTTAACTTTAAACAATCTCTAATATTATTTTAAAACTGTATACAAGTATTGTAGGCTGAAATAAAAAACAAAAACAAGTGAAATGTTTTTTTTTTTTATTTTCATCCTCCAATACTTATTGTTTCTCACCAGCAGTCCTACACCTTTAAGGATTAGTGACCTAATTAAATGTAGAATAAACACCTTGGAAATGAGATGATGTTGGATTAGAAAATAATCTTTGTTTTTGGAGATTTAGATCCAAAGCTGTGGCACCCACCGAGCGGAAACCTTCGACGTGCCAAGGTCATTGTGCAGAACGTTCTCTACTCCTTCACAGGAGATGCAGATGGAGGACAGTCAGACGTGTGTCGTCCGTCACCATGTGGCGAACACGATCAGTGTTTTCACGCCTTGGCCTTGGGTCATCTTCAAGGTTCACCCTGAACCGCTGGAGCACGAAACAACCATGTCAGAATGAATGTTCTTGGGGGCTTTTCCTGCAGATGTTTGACAACAAAAATCCAGAAACTAGATTCTCTCTAGTTCTAATTTTCAAAGTTCAAGGAAATAGTACAGTTAAAATCATGAAAGGTTGAATTTAGCGTATGCCAAGTTTCATGACTTTGGCTCTATTCCTTATTAGTCAGACTATGAACTTTTTAGCCCAACCTCATAAACCAAACCAACAAGATCTGGATTCAGAGGCTGAACACTGCAACAGTCACTAAAGACCAGAAGCAACACCAGAGGAGGCTCTGCTTGGTTTTTATTGTTAATTTAATGACTAATGTGCGTCTAATGTGAGCTGATTTAGATGAAACAGTGATTACAGGCCAAAATTATGTTTCACAGGTTGAATATTTATGATCAAATCTACAAAAATCAACACGCCAATATCCGTTTTTAGGATACTGGTTAAATAAATGTCTGTTTTCTATTCAATATTATTACACAAGTTCATTCAGAAAAGCATAAAATATGTTAAGGGCGGCAAAGCTTTTATTAAAAAAGATGAATCCTCAGTAAACCTATGCTACAAAAATTAGATCCTGGTAATAAATCAAAAGGTTTAAACAAGTTTGAAGAGATAAACAATGCTGCTGTGTGAGGAGCTGAAAATGTGTTTGCTCCAGTTGAAGAACTTGACAATAAAGTCTTTATTTGAGGTTATGGCTGAGTTTTATTCATATTTATGGTCAGAAAACATTCCCTGCAGGAGTTGTAAATGACATTTTTCTAAAAACTTGGAACGACACTGACAGGGAACATTAAAGAAACATTTCATATGTATTTCTGAGCAGTCAGGGAAGAACGAATATGGTTTTTATTACTACATGGGAACATTTTTTAAATAAAAATATAGTTTGGCACTTTGTGGTTTGGCTTTAAAACTCAAAACTGTGATGCAGAAAAGAAACATTATTTACCAAATGACGTACATCTTCTTACAAGCATTTGTATTTAATGTCTTGTTTAATGTGATTAAATAAATATAGATTTTTTAAAAGCCTTGCTTAGAGTGGAAACAGCACCGGCGTTCTTCAGTTCATTTTACTTGTAATCACAGATTCATACAGTTTCCACAATCTCACTCTATTTTTAGTGCACCGTTTTCACACAAAGGCTGTGATCTGCCAATTCCTCTCACTGGTAATGAGATTTATTCTTGGCACACGGAGCAGAGGAGTGCGGACAATGGTGCTGTCTAGACGTCCAGGGAACAAAATGGTTGTTTCAAAAATGGCAGCAATAACAAGTGGAGGCAAAGCATCATACTGACCAGTATCATCTGTGATTTTTGTTGACAGAAAGTGTGAAAAAGTGTGTCACTGCCGTAAAACAAGTTTATATTCAGTCACCTTTTGTAGATTAAATTGAAATAAAAAACAAAAGGCCAATCTCAAGTATCTCATGTGTATTTTAGAGTTTATTTCACTGATTTTACTTTTCCAGTGTGTTAGGCATCGTCCTTCTCAGTTTCACTGTATATTTTTATGCTTATTTTAACAGAAGAAAATCTAAAACTTCTTCCTTCACAGTGGGGGTTTTTGAGTTTGTCAGTGATTGTGTACAAACATGTGTTGTTTTTAATCGAACACAAGTCATAATTTTACAGATTTACACGATTCTTGCAAATGTAACAATAATGTTGTATTTTCTTTTTAGATTAGATTGCGCATAATGTGATAATGTGATAACATGAGATGACTAGTGACACTTAATTCAAACATCTATTCAAACCCGTTGACAATTTTATTGTAATTGGAGCCACGTGTGATGTGGATTCAAAAGGGTTAGAGCGACACCTTGTGGTACATTGCTGCAGTTCCTCTCTGGAACTGGATCACACTGAATTACTGATGGGCAAAGAGCAAATTGTTTGTTTTTATCAACAGACCTGATAATTTATGGCAAAGTTTGAATCAGAAGCATCTCCAGACTCTTCACACACCCAGATGTTGATGCTTCTTGTGAATTTAGTCTACTTGACTATAATAGTTCACTGTTCTTTACACCAGGGCTCTGAAACTAAAACGACATGGACGCCACTTCCTGTCTAGTTTGGTCAGGAGGGGCCGATGAAGTTGAAGGCCTTAACATTTAATCACCATACATTTAATAGAATTTCAAAATTAAACTGTTAGTTTTGATATAGGGCCGAGAAAATATTGAGTGCAACAAAATAAGATACACGTGACAGCAGGCATGTGCCGTTCTACATGTATGTTCTTTTGTGAATCAAACAACTGATATGACTTTGAAACAGTAGTCCAATATTGATATTTGGCCCTTTCTGAGGCTATTTCATGTGCAAAATTAATAATTACTATATGTGTATGTATAAAAGTATCTACTAATTAATTATAAACTGACACATCGTTAATCTCAATTTATAAGCTATAAACTTGGTTCTTGGTCCTCGAACTGGACACAGTTCTTCTGTAATTTAGTTTGACACCAGCGTGAACATGTTTCTGTTAGTGCAGACAAACAGTTTTTATTAAACACCGTGTCACATCTGGAAACAACAACTCTACAAACAAACAAGTCAATGCACTGTAGTCAAACAAGTATGCAGCAGTTTTAACAAGGCTATAGATTCACGAGTGTTTTATCAAACACATGCGATGACATGAAGCATGTTAGTAATGTAAGCATGTGTGCTGTATGCTTTTTTTTTTTTTAGCCTGTAGACACAGCCAGAAGTGTCGGAGCTCCACTGTTGTAGCTCATTTTCTGGCAGTGCTCCAGCCTGGTTGTTTTCATTTCCTGAAGAATGAGAGTAAACACATCAAAAACGTCACTTCAAGCATCTTGTGTGGGATGAAAGAAGGGCCACACATGAAGTGCAGCAAGTGAAGTTACTTGTGTTAAACTCACTCAACAACTTATCTGCTGCAGCAAAAATGTCTAAAGTGTGACTTTCTGCATAGAAATACTTTGATGCAACACAAAGGATGCGTCTTGTTTATTAGCCTGTCCGTGTGGGAGAAGATGTGCAGGAAAAACGTCAACAGCAACAATGAATCATAATAAAAAAGAAATAGTAAAACACAAAAATATCCTTAAATTGTACTAAAACATATGGTGAAAGCACAAAAGATGATGCACAGTTTGGATTGACCAACATTAAATTATGTCATCAGGAAGATTTGAAATATCAGAACCAGAAAAGACTTTGTTTAACCACGAGTGGAAATTGCTTTTGTTACAGCAACTGTGAAGAGAAAATAACAGATTCACAGTCTGTACTAAGAAATTAACTAAGGTATGATACACTAAGAGACATAGAATAAAGATAAAGAATAAGGATTATATATGTTGTACAATAAAATATTTACCTCTGTGTCAAATGTACAAGAACCGAATGAATGAAATAAACAGTATTAGTCTAAATAAACAGTATTAGAAAAAGTACTGTGTCTTAAATAAACCAGTAGTTCTCCAACTTTTTATACCGAGTGCCACTTTGTCCAGCTCTGTAACACCATTATCACCCATGTTAAAATACTGTGGCGTAAAAAGGCCGAGCAAAGTCAGCTACAGACTTTTCACAGGAGGCGGATTTATTCCCGGTCAGATAATCTGCTCTGCTCCTCCTCTTCCTCAAACTTCAGACAATGGTATAGAGGAATTAGATTAAGATGGAGCGAGAGATAAGATGGCTCCAATTATCATTAATTAATCTTGTTTTATTATTATTATTATTTGGCTATTTGTTTCATTACAAATCTACACACTCCAGGCAGAATTCATCAGCTCCACTCTGATCACATTTATACAGTAGAACAGTATTTCTGATTTTCCTCCACCAGAGGAACCATGGACTTAATATATACATCAAAGTGCTGAGCACATGCAATCGTAGGTCCACATACAGAGGTTTATTATAAGATGTCAAAGGCTAAAAAAATAAATAAATACAGTGAAAATGTAAAATATTGAGACATGAGTTGTGGTAGTAAAAGTACCTCTGTGAGTCTTGGTTTCTGGATACAGTGAACGTACGGTTTGGGCCTGACTTCTATCTGGTCTGCTGCTGTTTTGTAGCAAACGCCACAGTCCATGAGTGGCTGTAACATAAATAAATATGTTGACACTGTTGAAGTTGAAGTAAATTTTAAAAAAAAAACAAACAAAAGAAAAGAGGAGTGGTTTCTCCTTGACAT
Source organism: Brachirus orientalis (assembly GCA_016785285.1). Lineage (NCBI taxonomy): Eukaryota > Metazoa > Chordata > Actinopteri > Pleuronectiformes > Soleidae > Brachirus > Brachirus orientalis. The sequence continues at coordinate 8,509,959 of JAFBJR010000258.1, read as the reverse complement.
TTCGCTCACCCGGTCATTCCTGAAGGGACATCTCTCAGGACTGGACTCAGTCGTCGTCTTGGAACAACTGGTGGGTTTCATGTAAAAGTGGTGGAAGATGTATTTCACACCAAATCCACTCTGCAAGACACACAGAGGCTTATTTAATATGAGCTGCAACATCAGACTGGTGAAACTAGATAGACGGATGGATTTTTAGTTATTTACATCCATGCTTTCCTGGTAGGAAAATCAGAAATATTATTCTTTTATATGTGAGGAATGAGGAATTTGACTGGAGTGTGTGGAAAATGAAACAAATAAAATAATAATTCATTAAACAATAATAGTTAGAGTCACCTTATCTCTTGTTCCATCTTAATCTAATTTCAGTAAACCAGTGTCTGAAGTATGTGTGAGGAAGAGGAGGGTGATGAGAGAGCAGATTATCTTAATGGGAATAAATCTGCCTCCTGTGAAGGAGTTGAATATTTTCTCAGGTGGATCTTGGAATAAAAAAAAGTTATGATTGTTAGTATATTTTTTTTCTTTGACTTTCAAGTTAAATTGTCCAATTTATTTTTTAGGATGATTTAATCTGGATGTAAATGAAAATAAAGAAAGTAGATCTCAAATAGAATGTAAAATGGAACATTTTTTTGTTACAGAGACATGAAAATCATGACGTTTAGTTAAATGTGTAACATTTAATGATAATGATAAATAACGTTTATTTAAAATCTTCATTCCCCATTATCTAAAACTTCAACATGGTTTGCCTGGCGTTTAATCACATTTCTATTTTTCTTTTTTTTTGTCATAAACAGAGGTATTAGACAGGTTTGACCTGTTGGTGGCGCCACATGAAAACTCATGACCAACCACATTATGTTTTATTGTCAACAGGCCATTAAATCACCATGTTGAGGTAAAAATGATAAAAAAAAATATCCCTTTATTTTTGATATAAGACAGTTAAAAAATGTTAATCACTGGCCAAATTCAATTTAAACTCAACCATTTGATGCCATACATCACTATTTAATATTTACTATTTGTATTAAAGCTTTTAATCCATTTTAATCTGGGACGCTTATGTTACGTCCCAGCTTGTTTAGGGATAGTTAGGGAAGCAAGCAACATAAGAGTAAGTTTGTTTTTAACAAAATGTGTACGTTTATTTTACAAAGGAGTGATGGAAATAATGGCAACAACAATGCAGTGACACACACTGGAAATGGGCAGAGGATGCTGTTCAAACGAAACAAAAAGCAAAAGAAAAAGGACTCATCAAAAGGAAGAGGTTGATCAGCAACGCCAGTCCAACAAACAAGGGTCCGAACCAACCTAAAGCACCTCTACACTTTGGTTTTGAGAAGAAAGAAAGAACAAAACACAAGGGTGAAACAGCATCACTATACCTAGTGGTTTCTAACAGTGGACGTTTCTAACAGTGGACGTTTCTAACAGTGGACGTTTCTAACAGTGGACATTTCACCATACGCCACTCGCCATCTTGCGAGGCGCTCTCACTCTCGGAAGCCGCCCTGTGTGCACTGGGAACCGGCTTCTTGTCACTTTCCGTTTGGGGGCGGAACTCCAGGAGGTTCAGTGGCCTGGCCAATCCCTGTCCGGTCCACCTGCAACTCCGCCCACTCGGTCCAATGGCAGGCGAGGAACCACACAGTCTAATTTTGCATATCGAAGTATTATAAGGACACCAACCCCTAGTGGCCAGCGACCGTAACTACCTCTTACTCCGCTCCTCTTAATCTTCTTGTGCACTTTAAAAATGTAATTTTATTATTATTATTATTATTATTATTATTATTATTATTATTATTATTATTATTATTATTATTATTACGCCGGAGAGGTTTTCCATGTGTCTAGGCAAAGCACCAGGAACACATTTTTGTGCATGAAGAGTGTTTTACGAATAAAACTGATAAATGATGATGATACAACCTCACAGGAATCCTGGAATAACCAAACCATGGGTCTCGCCTCATATTTCATTGGTGGCATTTCTCCAAGTCAACAACTGAAACCATCAATGTCATAAATTCACTTCCAGGAATCAGAGTTGAAGGAATGTGTTCTTCTTCCAATCCGATAAAAACATGTTGACATTCAAAAGATTCAAAGTGAACGTGAAGCAGATGTGAAAACAAGTAACAACTATTAAGTTCCCTGAAGGCAGAGTGTGAGCGCCAGACACTTACAACACATTTAGAGTAAAGGAAAGTGGTATTAGAATTAATCCGAAACAGAATTTTTACAATTTTTCCTCATTTTTTAATCTGAATACTTTATTCTGGTTTTAAAATGTCAATATTCTAGTTGTGGTTAAGCAAAATTCCAGTTTTCTTTACTCTTAAAATAAATCAGTATGTTTCCCTCCTAACATTTTAATATGAATTCTTTATGTATTATTAAGTGTGGAAGAAAAATCACTATAATTCCAGTTTTCACTACCCTCATAATGAATCAGAACCAGACTTTATACATTTTCTCCTCACCTTGAAGGACTCAAAATTAATATTCTAATAATTCTGAAAACAGGGAAACTTTATTGACTCAGAACCAGAATTTATCAATTTTTTCCTTACTTTTTAACCACAATACTTCATTCTGGGTAAAAAAAAGTAAGGAAACATTTTTCAGAAAAAATATATATATAAGTTTTTAATGAAATAATTTAAATTTTAATGAACGTTTGAGTCAAAACTCGGGGTTTACCTCGATTTCTGACTTCTTCACGCTCCTCAGGAAGCGGAAATGGTGGTGCACCCCAGCATGAGAGTTCAGCTGCTCCAGAGCCAGATCTACTCCTTTCTTGTAGATGTCAGGCAGCTCATCGTAACCGTTCTGGGCCGTCACAGAGACGAGCACAGCTCCAGCACAAAGCAGCAGCAGCAGAGAGGCAGCCATCTTCCTGCGAGTGTGTGCGAGGGGAGCAGAGGTGCAGCTCGGCTCTGAGGGTGAAGGATCAACTCCCTCCTCTTCCCACACAGACTCAGCACTCACATCCAAAACAAGCCCTATTATGGCTGTAGGAGTAAGTCATGAAACAGCCTGCAGCTCCTGCTGTTTGTGTTTTATGCCCCAGTTTCCTGAAACCCCCCCGGGTGTGACACGGATTAAGGCTTGTCTTTACAAAACACACTCTCACTGTAGAGTTTTTCCAAAGGAAGCAAGATGTGGAATTACTCACATATCCTGAAATCCCATCACAATGGATTAGTAATCCCGGGCCTGGAAATGAGCCCGACATGAAGAGCTTTTGGCCTGAGGACAAGTCAACAACACTTCATGGGTCAGTAACGGTAAATCAGGTGGTCACTTACAGGAATCTGAGTTTCCCTCTGAATTCAGTTAATGAATCACATAATGAAAGGAAAACTATGTGTGCAACAAGGGACAGTCACACAAAACCTGTTTATATACATTTATTTTCACTTCTGAACCGAAGAGTCTGTACTTAAACTTACTGACCACTAAACAGTGTTTGAAAGAAATGCTCAAATGTCTAAGAGTAAAGTGGGTCATCATGTCATCATGATTCAGAACTAATAAAGGAGGGTAAAAAAAACATTTTTGATCAATGACTGTTCCGGCCTCTCAAGTTGAAACAAGTCAGAAGACAAATCTGAGGTACAATGGTTCTAAGAGTTTCTCTTTAAAAGACATGATTTAAGCCCTTTTTTCTCTCTTAATTCTAAAAGAACCTGTTAAAAGAGACCAAGTGCCAAAAAATGGATGCGTTGAAATGTATTTTAACCAAAAATGTGTGCAGAGCTGCATGTTTGTGTATTTTGTATGGCATGCACTGTATGTTGTGTATTGTACAAACTGGACTGTAACTAGTGACTTGTTTTGGCAACAACAATCTTAATGTGCAGCGAGCATTGTGATCATGCAGCGACACACATACACACACGTTTGCGCTTTTATCACAGTGAGGACCATAGACATAATACATTCCCTAGGCCCTTATCCTAACCTAACAATCACAACTAGATGCCTAACCTTAACCTAAATGACCTATATTAATTTCCTAGAGACTTACCCTAATCCTAACCATAATTACTAGTGTCCTAATACTGACATCAGCCTAACTTTTAAACATGTCTTCACCCTAAAATGTAATAATTTACATTATGGGGACTTGATTTTTGTCTCCATAAGGAAGACACGTCCCCATAATGTGACTGTGTAAAGAGATTTAGGTCACTACAACATAAGGAATACTATAATGAACCGTAATGAATCAATTGGTTGCAGTCAATGTATGGGAAACTCTGAATTCACCTCAGACAATCAGAAGAACAAACACAAGGAACATCAGTACCAGATCCTATGAGGAAAGTGTCTACAATTCAGTGACGATCTCATCAAAGTGACATAAAGGGAAAAGTGGCATTAGTTGGCTGATACTTTTTGTATCAAGTTTGTGATGCAATGTTACAAGATCAAAGTCACTTAAAAGGAGAGATGACACGTCTTGGATGATTGCGTGGTTAAGGTTGTGATCACCATAACGTATATGAAACATTACTCTTTAGCACTTATTTGGAAAGATCCGTGTCACATTTACCATCTGGGAGATATTTGCTCACTCAAAATGCAGATCTTTGTGAAAACCTTGACCGGCAAGACCATTACTCTGGAGGTGGAGTCCAGTGACACCGTTGAAAATGTCAAAGCCAAAATCCAGGATAAGGAGGGCATCCCTCCAGACCAGCAGCGTCTCATCTTTGCTGGCAAGCAGCTGGAAGATGGACGCACCCTCTCTGACTACAACATCCAGAAGGAGTCAACCCTCCATCTTGTGCTACGCCTGAGGGGAGGAATGCAAGTATTTGTAAAGACCCTGACCGGCAAGACCATAACCCTGGAGGTGGAGTCCAGTGACACCGTTGAAAATGTCAAAGCCAAAATCCAGGATAAGGAGGGCATCCCACCAGACCAGCAGCGTCTCATCTTTGCTGGCAAGCAGCTGGAAGACGGACGCACCCTCTCTGACTACAACATCCAGAAGGAGTCAACCCTCCATCTTGTGCTGCGACTGAGGGGAGGCAGGTATTTCTAAAGACCATTACTCTGGAGGTGAAGCCCAGTGACGTCGTCCAGAAGGGCAGAATGAGACAGTCTTTCCTCCCGATCTGCAGTCTCATCTTTGACAGTTGACAGCTGGGGAACATGTAACGGACGCTGCACATGAGAGCAAAATACTTAGAATTTGCTGTAGATCTCAGAATTAACTTTCCTCTCCTCATTTAAAAATGTCTCTCCCCTCTGAAAGTCACCATGCTGCATACCAAAGAGCTTTGCATTGATGAATGTTTATGGAGCATAATTAGAATTTGCAAAAACAATAAGTAGTCCATTGCTCAAAGTTGTAAATTACAATCTCAAACGCCATCATATATCTATTTGAAATTTGATTTCGTTGAAATAAAGGTTAATTAAACTAAAAGGTAATTTCGGACTTAAACAGCACAGTAAAACAAAACGGACAAAATCTTAAAGCTGTATGGTCTAATATTTTATTATAAACAAATGTCTGTTGCATTCAAACCATTGACAGATGATTAATATTAAACAGGTATGCTAGTAAAGTTAGACAAATGGTAAGGAAATTGTTATTATTTCTGTGTCTAAATGTGACACAAAAGTCTCACTCAAAAAACAGAAATTAAAGGTCTAGTGTGTAACATTTAGGGTTTATTGGCAGAAACGGAATAAACTACCCGTATGTTCAAATAAGTATATAATTAATTTTGTTTCACTTTTGTAGCTTTCCTGACACAACCTTCCCATTTATCCCAAGCCTGGGGAAACATAACAAAATAGCAAGAGCATTAATTTGTGGTTTTGAAAGTGTTCTGGTATGTGAGGGTCACAAGGGAGGGATGAGCAGAGAATGTGACTCATTCTTGCATAATGGACCTTTAAGAGAAGGTTAAAAAAAAAAAATCGACACAAATAATGAGATTCATAAAGACGAAGCTGTGCCGTTAACTAGAAGGAGCTAACTCAGTTCCCAGTCGATGCCAGTAGAGTCGGAGCTCCGCTGCTGTAACCTAATGTGTTGCAGTGATTCTCTCTGATCCCCTTCATCATCTGCCATCAAGAAACACACGAGGAAAAAAGGATTTGTGGTTTTATTAATTTAAAGTAAAAGAGACTGTGAAGTCACAATAGATATATAACGCAGAGTGGAGCAAACTAACTGACCTGTGTGAGGGCCGGTTTGTGGACACAGTTCACATAAGGTTTGGGCTCTTGTTGAATTTCTCCTCTGAAGGCTTTGTAGCAGACTGCACAGTCCATTAATGGCTGCGTGGACGCACACAAACAAAAGAGCCGAGACAAGTTAGGGCAGGCAGCTCCACATTAGTGAGCTTAGTGAAAAATGCGGCTTGAAATCAGGGCAGACTGACTCTGTCGTTTCTGAACCGACAACCCGTGGGGTCCACTGTCCCTTTTGGGCAAGTGGTGGCTTTAAGGTAGAAGTTGTGGTAGACGTAGCTCACATCAAAGCCAGGCTGAGGAGTAAGAGAAGGAGGGTTAGATCTGATAAAATCTCATTTTCCTTGAATATACGAGTCGATCACAAGACCCTCAGTCATCCAACACACCCGAGTGAATGGCAAACAGTGCTTTGAAAGGCGGGCATGCTGTACTTTACCTCAATGTCTGACATCACGATGCTCTTCAAAAAGTTGAAATGGTGCTGGATTCCAGGATGGGAGCTGAGCTGCTCCAGAGCCAGGTCCACTCCTTTCCTGTAGGTTTCAGAAAGTTTACTATATGCATCATTTGCATTAGTAGAAAAGATCAGAGCCTCAAAGCTCAAAAGCAGCAGCAGCAGCAGCACAGCAGCCATCTTTTCCCCTCTCTGTGTGTCTAACAGTGGGGAGGGACACTGTGATCCACCCCCTCTATGTGCACTTTTAAAGGGCAGAACATCCAGCCCTCTTTTCACTTGGAAAACATAGTCTATTTTTTATTTCAGTCATGCCTCGGGTGATCCACCAACTTCATACCCATCTTTTATCAGTGGGATCTTAACAGTAATTTATTGACATGTTCCAGTTTGCCTTCTGGACAAAATTCTTTTAGAGCTTATCCAAGTCTGTAGCTGGGATGGAGTCCAGATTTCCATCTGTACATCAGAGCTGAATTTGACATTATGCTGGAAAACTGGCTACAACTCAAAATATTAACATATGACCAGTGGGGTTCCACAAGGTTCAACACTTGGTCCTCTTTCATTTACACTCTACTAACTTCTGCTCAGCTGCACAATTAACAATTAGCACATTTCTTATCAAGTTCTTAATTGAAGTTGACGTTGAAACTGTCCGATATCCTGGAAAACTGGGTAAAACTAAAATCATCACCCCTAAACTAGCTGGCCACACAAAATACATTATGACCTCTGGCAATCTACAAGGAAGAACACTTGGTTCCCTTTATTTTACACCATGCCACTTTCTGCCCAGCCATGAAATTCACTCTTTTCATTATATTAGGTTAATAAACATATTGGCTTCTATTCATCCATCCTGTTGAAAACTCAATTTAATGCACCAACCGCTTACACCTTTAATGGAGTACTTTAACTTTTATTTTTAAAGTACTCAATTTTCCATTTGGACTATTTTGATGTATGTGCTGAATTTGACACAGTGGACTGATTGTAATATACAATTTCTGGGGTTCCACAAGGTACGACACTTGGTCCCCTCTTACTTACGCTCTACATCTCACATTAAATCACATTTCGTATCATAGGGTGCAGTATTTCCCCAGTCAAAGTGACATACTAGAGCTTTAAATTAAAAGTTTTTAAAATGTGTTTTTATAATGAATATGTAATATAAATACATTATCCTCAGCTTCCTCCAAGTCAAATTGTACGGAAAACATGACAGAACCACCACCATGATAAATAGAAAATAACTTTTTATTTGTCATCAATATTTGAACCATTAATGTACAAGAGAGCATCAGCAATATCCTCACAGACTTTATATTGCTTATGAAATGGATCAACATATCACATTATACATCGTCCACAAATACTTTGATGCACTTGAACAACCTTCACTTCATCCACAGGCACAAAACACAGACATAAAACTGACAATGTTCTCCGCTGCTTTCATCTCATAAATATCCTTCTTCAGTGTCATGGCCATGTTGCAGCCAAATGTGTGTACATAAGATAAACTAAGGTTGTGTGACACCCTCCTGACAAACCTTTAAAAAAAACAAAAAAAACAGCAATAATGCCTTAATATTGTGACAGATAAATAACGGAGAGATGATTGATTTATGAGCGTAATAAAAGTCCAAACTACTGTAACGTGTGTCGCCCTTTCAAACGCAACAGACGCATGTATGTAGTTGTATCACTTCATGGTCCCAACAGGCACTTTTTTTGGATTTTGTGCAACTTTTGTGACAGCAAACAGGCACAAGATCACACCAGTGATGGGACAGTTCAGAGGGGGAAAGAAGTGTAACAGAGGAGTGAACAATTAAAACTTTAACTGTTCAGTTTTACATTGATACAATTTGCAACAGGAAATTAATTTTATATATATTATTTTAAAAGCCTTAGAAATGCTTAAATATTGAGATTGTCAACACAGCTTTTGAAGAAATTCGGTCGACCAAGTATCTGACTTTGAATAAAATCATTTTAATTAGCAAAATAAATGTTTAATTTTTAATTTTAATTGAATAAGGAATGTTATATTACGAAAGAAATTTGTTAATTAGGCCCAAAATTATTTAAAAACAATACAGTTAGGAGATTTGAGATGACAGAACTGAACAGCAGCTTATTGATCTGAAAACAAAACCACTTACATGAGCCAAAATTTGGCACTTGAACAAAAGAAACACCCAGAAAATTAAATCGATTCCAAGAAACCAACCCAACCAAGTGAGACAAGTTACAGCAGAACATTAGTGACCTAATCGTGTGCGTTATTATCATCCCACTGTGATACCTTCCATTATAAACGTGTCCTGGCATTAGTGTAATGTGAGTTTGTGTTGTGTTTGGTTTCATTATCACCACAGTCCTGAAACATCTCCCTCTGCTGGTGATTTTAATTCACATACAGACACAGCCTTGGACAAAAAAAGATCAAATATACTTTAGTACAACAAAACAGTTACAAAATTAAAGGATAAAAATCAACCAAAGATTATTCAATAAGCAAGCTAAAGCAACACTGGTATTTCATGAATTTAAAGGACGCTAAGGAGATAAAATGATTACATTAAATACAGTCATTGCTCAGATTTGGTGTTTTTAAAAGTGCTACGAGCTTCAGGAGGCGGGTAAAGTGATCAGCTGTCTAAAATTAGACAGACTGAGGAAAAATAACATTTCTCAGTATACTGCTTATTTCCTTCATAAGGCGCTTGGTGAGCTTAAAACACACACACAAAGCAACAAACTACTGTGGAATAGCAAAAACTATAGCATGATAATATAAAGGAATGTATATCACATATCCTCCACATATTCAATGTGAATGAGAGCAACATTTCAGGGCTAAAAAAAAACAATATTTACTGCTTGAAGATTTATTTTGAGTTTCAGATCAATATCATTTGATTTGGAATATTTTTCCCCTGAAATTCATGTTTTAAAAAATGTATATAATGAGTTAAAACTCATTAACAGTAGGATTTCACTGCCGTTATCCATCACAACACCCTCCATCAACCTGCTAATATTAATAAAAATTACTTAAATAGTGAAAGGTTTGACCCCAGTAATGACGAAACACGCTTCTGACGTACTGTACTGTGTTTATGTCTTTGTGATGAGGAGGGTCAGTGGTGGCATCAAGTTTTTCTCGTGAGCGTTTCAAGTTGGAGGGTCTCCATCGTGACGTATCCCAGATGTCAGTGTTTGTGACTGAATACCTGTTACACAGGCATGTGCATCTCAGAATACTCGTCGTGACAGTCTCGCTCGTCAAACTTTGGCTCTGCGTCATCCGCGTCCAACTGGATGAGGCATAAAGACGTCAGAGTAAACATGTGAAACATACGTTTTCCCTTTTTTTAAAAAAATGTTTTACAAGAAAACATCATTAGGACACATTTCTCTTCCTAAGCCTTAACAATTAATTCGACATTGGACTATGTACAATTTAGGGAGTGAAGAAACTTCATGTTAACTAGTAAATTATTAGTCACAGCACTTTTTTAAATTCATTTTTAATGTATATACTGTCTCTATATCACCAAAACAACTGTACAACAATAAAATCTCACAGGTAATTTCATATTCTTACCTATAATCAGAGTAAGAATCAATCATCTTTATTCCTCATCTGCATGATGTAATCTGTTTAATTTATCTAAATTTTAAATTTTAATTTAACTAAATAACTTATACATTTTTTTCAAATATCTTGTATTGATATTATCTTATTTGTTTATTTTTAAACCCAAACCTATTTCTTTTTTTAACAGATTTTTCTCTTTTCCTATTTTAAGCTTTTCAAGACTAACATTTGTATTCCTTTTTAACACTTTCAATCTTTTTAAACTTGTGTTAATTTATTTAACACTAACATAGAAAGTGCTCTATGAACAAAACTGCCTTGCTTATTCATGACCCCTCTGTTTGTTTTGAAGTCCGTCTATTACAGTAGTTTGTTGAATGGCACAGATTTAATATGTTCATGTGTTTAATCATATTGCTAAATTGGGGCACCTTACTGCAGCCTGGTGGTGGGCAAAATACTATCTATTATATAGTAGCATAGTGCGCCACCATGTGGCTAACTTACACATGCCATCTCTCTGCCATTGAAGATGCGACGCAGCAGGAACATCTTGACAGGAACGGTGAGTATGAGGACGAAGGGAAAAGCCAGAGACGCCTGCGTCGACATAACAGCCCACAGAACGGCCAAACACACAATCTGAATGCTGGTGAAGAGATGCATGCGCAGTGTACGGACCTGTAAACAGAGATTATTGTGAATATGTGATATGCTTAAGCAGCATATCTGTTGTCTTTGAAAGTTATAATTGACCTTCATGTTTAACACTAAGGAAAAGGAAACTATGCTGTAAATTTTGATTATTTAATCATTTTTCAGCCATCTGGCTCTTTAGATTTGCTGTAAAAACAGGTAAGCTCAGCCCTAAACATGCAAAATCACAACATGCGCCTCACCTTGCGCACGTAGGTGTGGTCAGGGTGGTACTTGGGTGGCATTAGCAGCAGCAGCATCCGCTCTGTCAGCTGGATGCCATTCAGAGACATCACACCCATGTAGAGGAAGATTCCAAACAGCACAGCCAGAGGGATCTGACGCAAAAGGTCACCTATTACAATGGACAAGCCTGGAGAGAGAAGAGCAGAAGGGAAACGGAAACAAAACAAAATGAAATGCGACAGACAATCCAGTTTTAAACGCAAAGCTAAGATCCGTTTTGTTTTTTGTATTTGACATAAAGTTAGCACTGACTGAGCTTAAAGTCCATAGAGAAAATCAGCATTTTTAGCTCGCAGGGACACAGGAGCTGCTGGTCTAGTGCTGTCATTTGGTAAGTTTGTATAACTTAGTTAAAACCTGAATTAAGAAATTTGAATGCTGAAGTCATAAAATACCACATCCTACGTCCTACTGATGGAGGCAACAGTGAATCAACAACAACTGTGTGCTGTGATGTTGAATCGATGATTTTCTCTATGGCGTTTGGTGCAGGAGAGTGAGTGTTCAGTTTCTACTCGGAAACAAAGACTGTCAGGGTTTATTTCAGAGTGAACAAGGACTAGTTTGACCAATTTCTTTGGCAAGAGTATTCAAAGACTGTTTGAAAGTGCTTGGTGAATGCAAAAAGTTCAGATGTTTTCATATTGATGCAACAGATGAGCCCTGAAAAACATCACAAGCAGTTCCATAGTAAATAATGTATTTGTGCACTGCATATGAGCAGCCCACTTATGCTGCTTCTTCTCAATGGAGGTGCACACGCCACTGTCCACACTGACTATATGAAAATAATACCTAATACAACCAGACTCCAGAAAACCTGAACTATCCTTTAAAGGAGATAAAAAGGTGTCAGCTACTCACCGACCATGATGGAGACCAGGAGCCCAGTGACCCTCTGCTCCTTCACCTCCTGGATGCGGGGCTTGTCTCCGGGGGCGACGGCCTTGCTCATGACAGTAAGGGCGTTGACGTGGGTCACCGAGCGGACGGTGGCGGCAGCCATCCACGGAAGGCCGAACAGAGCCGAGGTACCGCCCAGGACCACGATCAGCAGCAGGTCCAGATGGAAGCCAGAACCCTTCACCAGCATCCGCTCCTTCTTACTCACTATCAGGCTGCAAGAAGCCGTGAGTGTGTGTGAGTGCAATGATTTAAAACTTTCCACTGAGTGACACAGACTAAAGTTAACACCACAAAAGATTTTTTTTAATCCAAACCTCTAATTTATGGCTGGGCAATAATTCAATAACTCTATTGATGATAAAATAGTTTTTCTTTAGTATCAATATGACAAAGGTTCGAAAGATATTGATCTCATGTTAATACATTTTGGGTCTCAACAAATAAAGTGAACATCAAATACAGTCTCCTGTATTTCTTCAGCAGTGTGATATTGTGGCGATATACTGCACGTGTACTCACGTGGTGATTTGAGTCTCCATGAAGATGAGAATGAAGACCAGCAGAGCCGGCAGGCAGCAAGCAAACATCATCCAGACAGGGAATTCACCGTCCGAACCCAGAGGATTGATGATCCAGCCGCGTTTGTCAGGACGCGTCACAGAGAAACCTTTGGGAACACTCAGTTTCTACAGAGAAGAAGGGAAGACAACGGCATCCGAGCATATCGCATTAAGCATTAATATTGGCGTGTCCAGTCTTTGAAGTGCAATAAAGTTGCAGTGGTTGTATTTGAGTCTTACTTGTGTGTATGTGTCTTTTATGCTGTAATCTACCAGGACCATGAGGAGGATGGCGATTGGCACCCCAAAATCTCCAATAATCCTGCGAAACTGAAACACCACAAGACGGGACACGCTGATCAGGAGTTGCTTTATATATTGATGACTGTGGTAAAGATAAACACACATGGTGCATGCTGCTTGGAGGTTTAATAAAAAAAAAATAGTCTTTTCTTTGTTTTCTAAAATAATTCCACATCCTGATGGTATGAATAAATTATTGACATAGTTTCAGTGTGAAATTTTTGTCACCAAAATACTTCTAGCATTTAGAAAAGGATGGAGTCATAGAACATATATAAATTAAAAGTGGACAAATTCTTCTGGTTTGCTGGTTAGAGCTATCCAGGAATCAAAAATATAATGAATAGACACCAGGGGGCGACCCCACAAGTTGCAAAATGAACTCCATTTGAACATAAGGCCTTTGGGAAAATGAGCCTAGATACCAGCTGATTTATAACATGAGTAAATGTTTTCCTGACAAGTTAATGGTCTCAATTGCAAGTTTCAGGTCTTTTTTAGTAAAAAGAAATATTTTTAGTAATATAAAAGTAGGCACCAGTCTTGGTCTTGTTGCAGGTGATGTCTGTGACTTTCTGCTTGCAGAAATTACAGTCTCTTACAGGCTGATGTTTTCTTTTTTTCATTTATTGATAGATGTTGGGATGAGAAGGAGAATTTCAACAGATAAAAATGTGTTTCTGAAACAAAATAAAGACTCAAGCTTTTTGAGTGATGTTGGCTCCTTACCCTTCCAGGGAAGAACGCACTGTTCTTGAACTTGCGTAGGTAGAAAGCGATGAAAAATGTCCCAGCCATGAGGACCAGAGAGAGCAGAGCCGTGTTGGGTTGTCCTCTGACCTTCATCGTTCCAGGCAGGGAGCTGTTACTCATCATGACAGTGATATTTTCTCCTGAGGCGCCCCCTTCTGTGCTGTTGTCAAGGGAGCAGCGCTGCAGAGGGTGCTCCTTGAAAATCTGCCAAACAAAAAACAAAAAACAAACAAAACAAAAAAAAAACACACACAGAGGAGGTTTAAATCAGTGCACAATATTTTATTATAGAAATACACACACATTTAGAGACCATCAGATCTTACAGGTATCAGACCCAAATTTTCTAGAAAGTAAGATCTAAGCCAAACTGCTTCCAAGCCTGTGGCATAAAACTACCACAGTTCACAGCTTCCACTATGATAAGCCTGGATAATAAAACTCTAAATCCATTCAACTTCGAAGGACAATCACTAACAGGTGATTTCAAGCTGCACTTGTAAGAAAAACATACTCATTTCGACCTCGGGTTTTGAATATCTTCCAAAGATTAGTCTGTTCTGTTTAGTGTCAGGGACGTAATCCCGCCGCGTGCCAACAAAACATTTTTCTAATCATGAGTTGTTATTTAAAGTCTCGGGTTCACCTTGACGAGCTTGATGAAGGTCTCACAGATGAAGATAAGGGAGATGAGGAAGGAGAAGATTTCTTGGGTGAAGCGAGAGACGAAGCGGACCAGGAAACTGCCTTCGAAGGCCACCGTGACAACCACGATGATGATGAGCCAAAACCCAATCCAGACCCGGCCAGTTAGGTACTCCATCTCATTGGCTTTACAGAACTGTTATAAAAACAGAGCCAAAACAGGATTTAAGCAATATACAGAATATACCGTATGTATATATACACAGTATATATCTATATAAAAGCAACTGGAAAAAAGAGCTAGTACAATTTCTGAAGTGCTGGTAGACAGACTGTTCCTTCTATAGGCCAATTAATTCCCTCATTTTCCAGAGACTGTTTTTAAGTCAAGTCTTTTTACTATTTAAAATAGAAAAACAAAATAGAAAGATGCAGTGGTGAAGTAGCTTAGCCAATTAGTTTAAGAAGAGACAAAAGAGAAGAAAAAAAAAATCCTAGCCAAACCTAAATGTATTGAAAAGTACTTTTAGTCCTTAATAATCAATATAAAATTATCTTGATCCCCTAAAAGTCTTTTGTCTTATGACAAAAAGCAAATAATTTTATAAAAGTATAATGAATAAAAGTATTTTTACAAGAAATTGCATTGCTTAAAGGCAATTTGTATTTGTTCATTTTAATTATTTTAAAAATATACATATATATTTTCCCTCTTGTGTAAAAAGTTTAGATGTAAAATATTAATCATTCATTAATTTATGTTTTTTTCTTGCTTCAATTATTGTTACATAATGTTGGACAGTGGGTGGGGTGGAATGAAAAAAGTTGTACTTCCCTTTTCTTTTTCTTCCTGTAATTAAGTAATTAAGACTAGGTAAAAGGGAGAAGTGAGATTTAAGTATGATAGTCACTCAAAAAAGGAAGTATGCAAACTGTATTACGTAGACAGCCTCATTACTGGTTACTTACACTGTAAAAGGCTTCTTCAAACACTAACAATGGTCCAGAGAAACCCACAACGAGCAGTGGCTGAGCTCCGAGTAGACAGAAGAGCACACCCTGCACTGCTGTTGACACGATCAACTCCGAAACTCCAATCAGACCGTCCGTTTTCTCACCTGGCAACAGACACACGCAACTTTTTACCATTATAATAGGCACGCAAAAAGGGTTTTAACTTTCATTAACAGACGTTTAACTGAGAGCACACAAGAAATTTTTGACACTGTGAGACAATCAAGTCTTCAGCTTTCTCCATGCCACTCACCCAGAAGGCCTCCAAATGTTATGGCAGGAGAGAGAGCAGCAAAGTAGATAAAGATCACAGCAGCCATGCACTGACTGTTGAGGGCATCCTTGAAGTCACTGATGTATTTTGGGTAACGCCGCTGCACATCTCGTGCCAGTCCACCAAAGGGACGTCCTGTGCGCTGTAAAGGGTCGTCTAACTTCTTTGACGGCAAGAGTAGGGCTTCTGTGTTGGCAAAACAAAAATGACAGTAAGTCCAGTGAGAATGTCCTTTGAGAAGGAAACAGGTGGTGTTTGAGGAGATGCTTACCTTTTTCTTCAAGGCTTTTAGGCTCCTTGGCCAACAGCTTGACCTCCTGCTCCTCTCTTTTGCGCAGCATCTCCCGCTGGAAGCGAGCAACAGAGCGCAGCAGCTCATCGTCTGCCATCTCTGACGGCGGCAGCACGATGCTGCAGTCCAGGAAGTTGTTGATGGCGTTCAGGAGGTCATGCCTGTCGTCTGCTAGATAGGCTGCCTCGTGGAATTGCTGGGTGGAAATTTTGCCACAAATGAAGGTGATCAACCCTATATTTTATGTACAGTAACTATTACCTCTTAAAAGTACAGTTCATGTTTTTTGTAGTGTGGTTGTATGAGGTACTGACACTGAGTCAACAATGCTTCAGCAGTGTGCGCCCCCTGCTGGCCTCCTCCAACTAGAACAAGCGTTACATAGGCAGGCTCACTTTCAGTTAAAACATACAGTGAGAGCACAAGGCAAACAGGTTTTAGCCATTTCACAAAAGGTTTGTCTAATTTAGTTAAAGGCTGCTTTAGTCTATGTTATCTTTAAAAAAATGCCACTTTCTAAACCCACACCAAAGTCTATTGAGAAAAATCAGCATTTTTACATCAAGACACACAGGAGTTGTTGATGCACTGTTTACTCCATCAGTAAGTAGAAATTTGTTATCTTCTGAATTCAGTATTTTAAATTTTTGTTTGGATTTACTTAAGTGACACAAAAATGAGGCAGCAGTAGACCACCACTGTGCTTGCAGGCTAAAAACACAAATATACAAACATACGTTTCCAGCTAAAAAGGGCTGTAAAACTCAGAGATAAAGTGGTAAACATTTTCTTAAGGCACCACAGACTTAAGTGGGCTTTTGTTTTATTTTGTTAGCCTTTTGTTTAGTGGCTAAAATAAGATATTACATTGTGTCATCTGAGGGCGAGCATACTTATCTTATGCTGATTCTTGGTATAGTGGGATCAGGCAGTGCTGACTATTTCTTAGTACATCATACAACAACACAAAAAAACATGAACTATCACTTTAACTTTAGGTCTGTTCACTAGTTTACCTGGCATTATTGTGTTAAATAATCCATGATGACATAGTATGACTGCTACTGACAGATCCCCTGCTCACCTTGTCAGACATGAGCGTGGAGATGGAGCGTCCAATCTCATGGTAGTCCATGCTCGTGGTGGAAGGTCCCAGCAGAACAAAAAGGAACCTGACGGGAACAGGGACCTCCAGGACAGACTCCAGCTCCACTGCCTCCTGCAGACGCACAAACGCCATGGTGGGCTGCTCCAGGAAGTGCACGCTTCCTAAAAAGCCATAATGGTCAAGGAAATTTAAGGAATGCAAGTGATCTTAAGGGTGTTTTGGAGTCATACGTTGTATTTTATGGCATTAAGGGCATTAGAGACTCACCCACAAGGACGACTGTGGCCTCAGCATTTTCTGGAATCTTCTCTAGCAGCTTCAGCTCATGTTTGGACTTGGAGCGTGGCATACCAGGGATCACAGTTGGCTCCTTCTGCTAAAAAAAAAAAAAAAAAAAGCAAAATTAGAAGTCAAATTAAGGAAAACAACTATTTTCTGGATAACATTTGAGTACTGGACATACCTGCACTTCGTTCTTCTCTATGTCTATGTGTGTGTCGCCTGCATCTCCTGTGGTGTGGATGGTGCTCAGGAGTGGTTCAGTGACAGACCGCTCTGGCTGGTGGCTGTGGTTGGCACTATGATGGTGTGTTATGAGGCTGCCGAGGCTGGCCGCGGAGATGTTCCTGGGGAAAGAGCTGTGATGCTCTTTCTCATCGCTCGGGTGACTAGAGAAAGTAGGGAAGGAAGAGAGAGGGTGAGGAAGAGGAAGAAAGCTAATGACCAGGCAAGAAGCCATCTACCAGCAGCAAGTGCAAACAGGAACAATTGTCAACAGGTGTTGGACCTTTGTACTGATGTTTTTTTTTGACAGTAATCAGTAGTATGAACTAGTATAAGCTTTGTCTCTGAAAGTTCTCAGTCATTGTATCCTCAGAAGTGTGGATATAAGCAAGAGCAAGGTTTTCTTGATGATGTTTCACCTCTTTTCTGACTAAAAAGCCTCTTTGATACAAGAGAAAACATCTTCAAGAAAAACCAAGCATATCTGCACCTCTGAGGTTAGCATTAGCATTGAACGTTTACATAATGATGAATTATCTGTATTTATATAGCAATTTTGTGGTCTTGATGTCAACTTAAAGCTTTACACTACTTTTGACATTTACCCATTCACACACTGGGCCATTTCGGTTGTGACTCTGGTGTTGGGAGGGGTTTAATTTGGGCTGACTGAGAAAAGAGGCAAACATGGTGTTTGGTTTGTTGATGATGATTTTGTCAAAACTTAGTAATTCACATGAACTTCAGTATGTCTGAGTTTTAGGCTGCATGTCCCGAGTACTGTTTTAAAGACTTAATAGATTGAATTAGCCTCAAAACTGATGTTGCAAATCACCTGTGTTTAAGCAGCAGTGCCCTCAGGACATTGGATCTGTCTTCAGCTTTGATCTGATCAGAAATGATCATCTGCTCCACCACCTGGTGTGCAATGCCAGGGAGGGTCTTCTGGTCCAGGTCCAGCAGCACTGCACCTGCAAACACACACAAATGCACACACTGAGCTCTGTACTGCATGAACTGCCTCACAAACCTGACATGCTCAGACTCTGTTTCTCCTCCTCACCATGTGAGATGGTTTTTCTGAGCTCCAGCAAACTGCGGAAGGACAGAGAAGCCACGTGAGGCTTCCCCCAACGGTCCGTCTCCTCCTCCACGTCTTCCTCAAACTTGATCCAACGAGCTGTTTCCTTCCACTGCATCTCCTGGTTCTTGTCCATGATCAGCTCATTCAGCTCCACAAACACCTGGAAACATCACACAGAGTCACAGGTGTGTGTGTGAGATACAGCAGCCAACATCCATTCAATCCAGACAAAAATATCATGTCTGGACAGGAAGCACAGTAAATTCCACCTGAATAAATCTTTGCATGTCTTCATGCTTACTGGGTTACAAAGTGGTTTATTTAAAATCACTTCACACAAGTAAGAGATTATGTTCAGTCATTTTCATGTATAAAAAAACTCAAAAGGGTGATGCAGGACCCTGCCATGAATATGAATTAACCAAGCTGTGTAATAAACACAGGCATTACGATGGTTATTACCCCAATGTTCAACTTTAAGAAGCTGCATAAAACACACAAAAAGGACAAGGACATCCTTGAAAATGGAGACCAGGACAGAAAGTTATCAGTTGGACAGCTCTCACTGTTACAAATTTCAGGTTATTGAATGAACTCCATGCAGGTCAGTCACAGTCCTGTGTAAAACAAGACTCCAAAGGAAAAATCAGACTGATAAATCCTCTAAGTTTCCACCATGTGCCATGCCTGTGAAATCACGCTCACACGAGTCAGACCTGTCTGTGGCCGGACGACCAGCCTCACCTTCTTGTACCGAGCCATTTGCCCGAAAGAGTCCAGCAGAACGCCTTCTGGCCGTGAGGCAGAGCGGTGCAAAGTCACCGGTAATGGCTAAAGGAGCGAGACCGTGCAGGAGAGTCTCAAACACTGACACAGAAAACGAGGACCCTCACTTTTATACACATACCCACAGGTGACTCTTCCACATCACACACACCTGAGAGCAACCTGTTGTTTACTTGGGCTGCTGGGGGTTTGGAGTACTGTATGTGTGTGTTAATAAAACATAGCTCTTTCTCTCGCTCTCTCAGGAGCTCCCAGTGTCTGGTTACCTCTGCTCCTCTCTGTCTCTCTCTCTGTCTCTCTCTCTGTCTCTCTCTCTCTCTTTTTTCCTTTCCATGTGTGAAAGAAAAGAACTCATTCATTTTTAATTGTGTCCTTCCCTCCCTGTCCCATCCACAAAAGCAGGAGAACTCCACTAACTTTGACAAAAGAGAGGAGGGGAAATGTTTCCCAGGATTTGATGCAAACCTATGGTTATATTAGGGGAAAGAGTAAAAATTTAATTTTAAAAATGTTTATATTATACATTTTTCCACCAAGTTTTGAATCAACTGTGCTGTAAATATGAAATTTTGTCCAGTTTTTGTTTTCTATGACTATCTAATGATGGATAAATAAATCATTTGCAGTATAGACTTAATTCTGCAAAGGTCTCACCTAGGGCTCTGGAAAACTAAATTATATTAACTGTTCTCTAATATTTAAGCTCCATTGTATAACATTTAATACCAAAACACGTGTAGTGTCACTACCCCCCAGACCTTCCCCATGCCTCAGGTGAGCCTGCAGAGCTTTCTGAAAAGACAACTATAGCTTCACATTCCCACTCACACAATGTTACACACTACAGCTTTAAACATTGACTAAAACATTGAATTTGGTGGTATGACATCATCTTTTATTATTGCATTTAGGGCTCAAATTGCACCTTCCGTGTTAGCAAAATTAATGAATGCTGTCCCTATACTGTCTATTAAAAAGTATTTTCCACTTCAAATGAAATGTAAAAAAACAGGACTAAAAAATGTGCCTACATAAAGTAATACATATTTTGAGGACATAAGTCTGCAAGTGAATAGTAACTCACCTCATGTGGGGTTCGGT
The DNA here is from genome assembly GCA_016785285.1 of Brachirus orientalis. NCBI lineage: Eukaryota > Metazoa > Chordata > Actinopteri > Pleuronectiformes > Soleidae > Brachirus > Brachirus orientalis. Next base: position 8,489,377 of record JAFBJR010000258.1, on the reverse strand, counting down.
CCTGCTTACGGCTGCGTGTGGACGGCTCCTTGTGGTCTTTACCAATGTGCACCATTTGTCCCTTGGTGCTCTTTCTGACCAGGTGTCTGCGCATCCCAGGGACATCTTCAAAACGATGACCTGTTATAGCACAGAAGACAAGAGGAATGAGAGGACGAGTTTGGAAAATAGTTTGGGGAAAATACAGGAGAAACTACTTTTAAAAATTGAAAAATGATTCTAAACAAAAAAAAATGCAAAATGAAAAAAAAAGGGTCAAATATGGCAGATCATTTGCTTTCTTCTTTACTGCATTGACATTTCACCCAGAGTTCAAATCTCAGTCCACTGAGTCACTGAGTGTGAGACCACTTTGCTTTTGTTTGCATGCTCCCACAGCAGAGAGTTGGGTTTCTCATGCTGGCAGTGAAAAAGATGCTGAGAGAGAGTCACTGGATGGCACAGATACAACACACCACTGTAAACAAGAATTCTATCAGGTGTTATAACTTCAAACACCAATGGAGCTGCTGACGATCTTAAAAAAAAAAAAAGTTTGCAAGCTGCAAAATATAATTACAAAATTAAAAAGGACACAAAAGCTTATCAGCAAACAGAGAATGAGTAAATCCCATCTTTTGCACTAATCGTCTTACCTTTGTCCGTGCTTGTAAAATCTATGTGAAACACAGTGAAACTTATGAGGGTCCTCATAAATGTTTTAACACATTATCTGAAAACCAGATGATCCAGGATGAAAAAAATTACTAAATTCTTATCTTTATTTTACATGCTCTTATTGTCAAGTTTCTCCATGATGTGTTCACTGGCGTTTGAGTCAAGTGTGGTGCAGACTCTGGAGTTAAAAGGGATCTGACTGGCATGTAGGAGGAGAGTGCGTGGTGGGCGTTGGGTAATTGCTGGCATGACCATTTGACAAGTCAGAAAAAAGTTGCAGTTTTGTGACCGATGTCCGACCCCATGAGGATTGAATCCATCAGAAATCATCAGTGAGCAGAGGTGTTAATTTGCTCAGGTTGAACAGAAGGGGAGGGCCAGAGATTTCATAATTCCTATAGTTGAGCAGTGGCCAGGGACAGATTTTCCCAGGATGATTTAAGGAGGTGGGAAGCAGATAAAAGACAGAAAGGTAAGAAATAACAAATAATGAACTTGCTCCACTTTTTGCCACTAAGCCCCATAACATCCAACACTGTACATGAAATGTATCAGGCCAAAGCCTCCATCCACATTTTGCAATTAGCAATCCTGCTGTTCATGCCAGAGTTCAGAAGGGTCAGCTGACAGCAGACAGCTAATTTAATTATGAAGGCCTGTCTGCCACACTCTCTGATAAGCTGCTGCTCTCTGCTGAGGGGTCAGCTGCCTGACGTAAATCTCCCTGGCCCTGAGCACAGCCCCATGCTGGGGCCTGGGGCCCGGGGACGTCACAGGACAGCAGGAAGCAGACTGCCATGTAGAGGGGACGTGAGGTCGCTGATGTTTCTGGAGGAATGCATCATCATCAGCAAAGCCAAGAATTCATTACTGTGTGCTGTCTGATCACATATCAACAAACCACAGAGGTAAAAAGTCTGAAATAATAAAACTCACAAAACACTACCAGAAACCAAATAATCATGTGAACCAGTATTGATTTAAAAATACTATGATACAAGTATCATTAGAGAAAAACATCTTCATGTTCATAAAATAATGCACAAGACTGGCATGACTTCCTTCTCAAATTAAGGACAAATGTGTAAAAATAGTGTTTTCAGAGTGTTTTTAGATAAAGGAAACATGTTAAACTGAAATACTGGCGTCACTGCTAATGTTCAGTGGTAGAGTCATACACAATTTAAAATTAACTGCTAACTCTTTTGTTGTTGTTATATGTTTTGGCATGCTGCATCACTCACCTAATAAAATAGCTGGTAGTATTTTGACACCCATGTTAATTCAATGTGCTCCAGCTATGGGTCGATAAAGTCTCATGATACCAAAGCTAAAAGGCCTTACTACCCCTTGCAAAATGTTTTCACACACACAAACAAAAAAAAACATGAATAATCCCTCAAAAACACCAACATGATGCAACATCTGGGGTAAATTTTGAATGAATAGTATTGATGTGCAGGTAATGAGCACATTTTAATGCACTAAATTCATTTCCCTTTCAAAAGCAGGTCACGTTCACTCACTCTTGATGCCGTCCAGATCAGCGGAGGCCAGAGTCTGAGCCTCGCATTCATCGGTGGCGATACGCTGGTACTTGGCCTGCTCAGCCCCCGTCATGTTGCCCGTTCGCCGGCGTTCTTGCAGATCGTAGCTGCGGCTGGCGGATGAAACCCGAGACAGTGGTGGGTGTTCAGGTGGCACTGGCTGTGGAGAGGGGCTGGAAGTGTCGGATAAGACCGGCTTACTAGATAAAAACAGAGAAACAAGACCAAGCTGAGCTGAGATTGAAGATAAAAACAGGAGCTACTAATGTCTTTTGGGCTTTTTTCCGCCAGAATTATTATTCCTTATCTTTAAAAAAAAACAAAAAAACAGTTATACATCAAAACTATTAAAATATTGCAAAAAAATGCAAAAAATATTCTATATATAAGAGAATTGTAGAAACAAAATTAAAACCATATAACATTTCACTGGTGGCTGTTCTGCAAGAATTTTCCCGCAAAAAAGTCATGCAGCTTTTAGAAAACAAATCATACAACAAAACAATGCAGTTCAGTTGGTATAACTGTGTTGAAGAAAACCATAGGAAAATGTAAAACAATGTTCTCATGTGAATGAATACAAATATCAAATGCAGATGAAATTATGTTGCCACTACAACCAACATACAGATCTAATTATTGTTCAAATGGTTCTCTATCCTTTGAATAAGTGTTTCAAAAGGAATGGGATGGAATGGCCTCACTGTAGTGACGATCAAAATTTTGTCTCATTAATTTTTCTAGGATTTTTGTTATTAATCCTGAGCTGATAAACAGTTTTCTCCAAACATACTTTGCAAAAAGGCTCATTTGAAAATTTTGCGGGCAAAATATAGATTTTTAACAAAGTACAAGGCTTTTTAAATAAACACAGACTGCATGGCTCCTCTTTAGTTTCATTTTCTTTGCACAAACGTACATATGATAAAAACAATGGACTCACCTTTTGCTCAGTATCAAATCTGTTTTAAGACCTTAGGGAATTGCTCTTGTCCCTTTAACCTTCCTGCTATTTTACTAAATAAAAATCCTATGTGTGTTTGTTTCTCTCCGATGGACTAAAACGCGCAGCGAGAGTGTAAATGCAGCTTTATCCCAGCTGAAACTAAGTGGAAAACTTAATGTCACAGGTGGAGCCTTGGTCAGCTAAAGTGTGTTGTCTGGAGCAACAGGTGATTTATGGCTTTCTGGGCAGATGATCACTCTGGTCCATCACATCAGGCCCAGCAGGCCCACTGGATGCCTAAGACATGGTAACGTACAGCGTGTACCTCACTGACCAACTGGACACTGTGCGCATGACTGGTTTTTCCCCAATTAAAAGAGCTGTTAGAACATTTCAACGAGGCAAAAACATGCATTGTGTAATTCCAGCAACAGGTGGTTGCAAGGTTATAAAACTCAGAAGTCTTAAAAAGACTTGATTGATTTATTCCAAGAACTAGACTTGACTCACTCAGTGGATGATACATCAGTGTCTGATCCGACACCAGACTGTGGAACGATTTCAAGCTTTCTGGCAGAGTGAGGGCTCTCTGTGCTGTGTTTGGACACATGTTCATCCTCCGAAAGAAAGAACTGTGGGGGGAGAGACACAGGCTGTGAAACCAGCGTAAAACAGACAAAAGACAAGCTGAAATCTTATGAAAAACATCTGCTAAAAAAATGTATGAAATCCAAGTTGTTAATGATCCTATAAATTCTGCAGCACTGAACATTATTGAGTTACATTAAGATCAGGTTAAATCTGGTCCTGTTATGTGAAGTATCATAAGAACAGCCAAACATTAAACCCAATGATGAATAATTAAAACCATACTGAAATATTCACAAGGGAAAACATAGTAATGTTACAACAGTGAATGGACTTTTCGTACTGCAGCACGTTCCTGATTGCGCAGTAAGGTGCACCTACATGCAAACTACTGCACACAGAAAAACTCATTTACACCCACATTTAAGGATTTCTCATTTCACTAAACATAAAGGAAAGTATTTATACTGTATAACAAAGATATAAAGGCAAAGAAGACTATAGCTTGTTAAATATGCCAGATAAATGGAATTAAAGCCCAAAATAAAGGTAAAATTGCCTATTGTTTGTAAATTAGTGAATTAATAGTTAAGCAGATGCTTGAGTTTCAAGCACTGAAGCTGCTGTTAGTGAAATTCTTAATTTATAAGTCCAGTGTGTAACCTTAAGAAAGGTTTACTGGCAGAAATTGAACATAAGTGTATATTCTCTTTGAAATTGAACTAAAATACCATAGAATAAGCCTTTATGTACTTTAGGCAAGTTGGTGGATCAAAGAAAAACTCATTTCGGTTTGTGGAGATTTTTCACATTTTTCAAATATTCTATAGGCCAATTACTTTTAGAAGAAAATGAACTGATAATCGCCTTTTGTTCCCTTGTTTTTGGTGATAACAGGTAAATTTGGCCAAAATGAACAACAAACTTTAAAAGAAAACATTGTGTGATGTATCTACTGTATATGAGAATATTTGTCCTCCTCATGATTCAGTGTCACACAATCCAAAACAGTCATGAACAGTATGACTAACATGGAACCAAATGATTACCTCCACATCTTTGACTTTCTCTGAGTCAGATGGAGCAGAAGTCACCTCCGTCCCCTCCTCCTCTTCCTCCTCCTCCTCCTCCTCTCCTTCCTCTATGGGACCGCCGCTGGGAACATGGCTGCTTTTATGATCTTTGTCCTTCTTCCTTTTCTTGCTGCCCTTCTTTCTGCGTCCCTCTGAGGGCAGTTTGGACAGAGGTCGGTGGATGTGGCGAGAGGAGTGACGGTGGTCTGCAGAGACAAAGACAGAGCAGGTCACCTACTGATATGTTCAATTCACAGGTTTTATTATTATACTGTGATGTGGGGTAAAATATCAATATTTTCTGTCATTTTATGACATATGTAATTTGAATAAGGGTAAATAGATATTTTTGAAGTTGCACTTTAGATTAATAGTTATTTGTAGAAGTTGGCGCAAAACATTAACTATTATATTCTAATGCAAGGATAAGAACTGGAATATAAGTTCAACACAGATTTATCTATTGATTACTTTGTGGATTAAGTGGTTATAGTTTCATCTGTAAAATACAGAATGTTAAATATTAATTGTGGTCTCCAAACTATAAAACAACATCTTCAAATGTTTTGCTTTGTCCACAAAGCAAAACAAACAAACAAAAGTCTCAGATATATTCATAATAGTTGGGAATGCGGGAAGTCAAAAATTCCCAAATACTGTTTTCCTGTTATTATTGTTACTATCATTTGTATAAATAGTTCTAATAATTTGCACAACTGACTTTTTAAAAAACCCACTTATACTTTTTTAATCAATTACCAGAATATTAGTAAATAATTATTGAGCCACACGGTTGGTGTAGTGGTTATCACTCTTGTCTTTGAAGCAAGAAGACCTGGGTTTGCCGCCTGGTCAGAACAAGGGTTCCTGGCTTCCTCCCACAGTCCAAAAACATTCAGATTTAGGGATTAGGCCAATTGGACACTCTAAATTGAATGTGAGAGTGGATGGTTGGTGTGATGGACTGGCGACCCGTCCAGGGTGAACCCCACCTCTTGCCCTATGTAAGCTGGGATTATTGATTTATTGTTGCAGGTCCAACAACAAAAGATTTATCAACTGTGTTCTCTTTTCAGAGTGTCATTTTGCTTTTAATTAAACAGCCCTTATGTGACGTTTCAGTGTGTTTACATTCAATGTCCTCCTCATGGTAGCTGTGGTGCTGTTCATCAGGTACGGCAGCAGCGGGGCTGAGGATCTGCTGGAAGCGCTGGACACCCAAAGCTTTGTTCAGGTCTCCATCATCCTCCTCTTCTGGAGGCCCATGCAGTGATGAGGTTGACGCCTCTGGCTGCAACACAAACAGCAAAACCAACAGTTTCAGTTGAGCACACTTGCCGTCGAGCTACAATAAGAAATTATCTGCCTGTAATTTTTGTTGTCACAGTAGTTTTTTTGTTTTTTTTAATAAAAAAAAAAAGCTGTGAAATCACTTCTTTTCACAGAAAATTGATATTTTCCATATGGGCTCACAACATAAACAACATTATTTCTTATAATATCGATGCTATGGTCTCTTTTTAGCATGTAATGATTTACTAATGATGTACAAATCTACCAATAACAGTAAAATATATCATGCAAGTTTGCATTAATTTACAGATTTGTGTGTGTGTGTGTGTGACTGTACCTTATGACCGCATGATTTGATTGCATAACAGACTGATAATGTTTGTTACAGAAAACTATGCTGAATGTATATTTGCTTGTATTACTTACTATGTTTTGAAAAAGCTGTAATAAGCTCCCTGAGGAGTGACAATTTTCAGCCCTCTGGATAGTTATTTGGTAATTCTCTGTCCTATTCTCATGGAACTTTCAATATTTATTTAATATAAGCAAATAAACAAATACAAATAAATAAAAAGTACTTAGTCAAAATCCGTCTAGAATCAACTCGAGCTATGGATTTGTTAAATTGCTTGCGTTTGCCTCCCATTGCAACCAACACTAGAGGGAGCTGTGGTGCTGTTAATACACCACTGTCACAGTGTCACATGAGGTATCATGTACTTGCATGTATCATTTAAAATGGGCTTTAAATTGGACACGGTTGTCATGAGCTTTTAATTTTCTCCCTGCAGTGGTGTGACTGATCGACTGATGAGTGATAATGGATCCGTTTTCTTGCTGCAGGACACGACGCCCCACCTCGTTGAGCTCTGCCGGTGGGATGTTGAGATGACTGGGGTGATACAACAAGTGGATCTACTCTGGCTGACAGGATCTTGCTGTTGCCACGTCACAGCAGAGTTACTGTTGCTATGGCTACCATGCAGATGCCACAGATCCTGTGGCGAACCCCTTACCTTAGCAAAACTCTGGGACTAGAAGTCATGTGATGCTCCCTTAGGTGAGTCTCAGGACAACAGATCAGTCATACATGAGGTTAATACAGAAACCATGTGATAAAATATAATTACTCTTGTCCTACCTCTTTTTTCTTCATTGTTTTCTGTCAAAATCGTATTTTAAATTATGCTGCCTGTTGAGATCAAAATCAAAGCAGGAATTCCTGGGACTTCTTCTTTTTTAATTTTCTTCTTGCAGTAATATTTCAGAAGAAGAAATTGCCACAAATGCTACACTAAAACAAACAGTTGGATCAGGAATGGTGTGCTATAGGTTTTCTCCAAGTTTCAAATATCTGTGGTAAAAATAGATTGCAAAAAAAAAAAGAAAAAAAACTGCAGAAAGTGTACCACAGAACATTAATGGACAGCACACATCAAAGGGTGTTGTAATTGCGTTGCTCAGCGTACACTTATCAGAAGGTCCAGGCAAAATTCTTTCACCAGTTCTGCTTTGAATATCTTTGTGGGAAATTTCCTGAGAGATTTTGTAGGTGTTCTTTTCTTCCACCAGAATTCTGCCTGGATGGAACATGTCTCACCGCTTTGAAAACTCCCTTGTAAATTATCAATCAACACGTGCAGATCAACCAGCAAAGTGTTTTGAGTACAGCAAAAGTAACAGCGAAAACAAAATATCAAAAACCGGGGAAAAAATTTTATAAATGGAGAGTAAAGATGAGATGAGTTGCTATGACGACCTGTGTACAGATTAAACACTGTGCACCAAAAAGCAGATATGTTCCAAAATTTCACTGAAGTATAATTCTTCTATAGGAGTGCAAACAATTTTAGGACTGCAAATAACTATTACTCCCTCAATCAAGTTAATCAGTTAATTATTTTCATGATTAATTGATTAGTTGTGTGGTCCAGAAAATGTTGATCGGTGTTTCCCAAACACAGAAATTATGATGATTTTGTTCATAAACCAAATCATTTTTAACCCTTTTTTCATTATATGGAGCAAAGTAATCAGAAAATACTTTTAATACACTTAAGAAGCTGTAAACATTTTTTTTTTTAAATGATTTATTTAGACAGCTGTAGTTTTTCATGTTAATGCTGTTTTTTTTGTTGTTGAAGCATGTGATGCAAGGCAAATTTCTATGTTAAAGGACAATAAAGTATCATCTTATCTATTACTAAAGCAATAATTAACCTGTCAAATATAATTTAAAGCAGTTGACTTCTAAGTATTTTAACTGACATCAGTTCAGTTTTAATCTTGAACTTTCTGGACCTGATTCTGGTGGTTTGAGTCTCGGAACGTCCCTGAGTTGCACACATTTCTCACTCATCCATTCATCGAATTTCAGGCTTGTTAAAATATAGGCGTCTTTGTGACTCAAACAAAAAGATAAATAAAAACGGCCAGGAAATTCTTCCTTCTTCTCTCATTCATATTTATCTAGAGTGTTTGCTCTTTGTGTGGGAAACTGCAATTATCTGTGTGCACTATGGTTAAAACCATCTCCATCATGACAATTTAAACTGTAACATGCTGGTTATTAATGGACTGTAGCAGTCAGTGGAAGCACTGAATATTTAAAGTACGTTTTTAAAAATTGTACTTAACTATTTCCCATATAAAATAAATTATATTTAATTCATTCCCTGCAAGTGCGTAGAATTGAGTCAAGAGGCATAAATTCACTCTCGCTCTGTATGGCTCACCTCCAGTGCTCCTGTATGTTCCTCTATTAATCCATTAAGTGCATCAAATCCATTAAGGCAGGAAAACATGGGTTGTTATCAGGATATTTGACGCTCAACAGATGCTGAATCAGGGAATGTCCAAAGACAGTGTGAAAAACTGACTCCCATGACCCACACAGTCACACAGTTTCTCACTCTGACCAGTTTTGACATGCCACACACAGGTGACAGAAGCAGAAAAATCCTGTGCTGGACTGGAGATCTGCAGAGACGCACAAGTAAAAAGGAGGCACACATTCAATATTGACCTAATCTTCAATTCAGCACATGCCTTTTCAGATCAACAGAGAGACTCAGTAAAGGGGAGAGCAAACTCTACATTTACCTGAGTGACCTCCAGAACAAACCTCTAAGACAATGCAGCACTTTATAACTGATAACATGCAGTTTCTATGAGGTGACTTCCAGATTTTAAATAGGTTCTAAATTGAAATCCAAACACTTGACTTTAAAAGTTAAAATGAGAAACTTAATTTGATGCTTCATTTTGGCATCATCGTCACATCTGCATCACTATCTCAATTACCTGATATTTCATTCAACAACTGATCCAAAAACGTCAAACACACATATCCTCACCAGATGCCTAAAGATTCTGACTGCTGCTACACAATCCGGCAGTTTATTTTTACAGAGCTGTCATTCATATCATGGTTTCACAGTGAATCCCTCTTGGTGGGAGAGACGTGTGAGGGATTCTCAAGGAGGTGAATTTTCCACAACCAAAACCATGTGTAAAAACACCCCGAGGAGAGTCAAGTAAACTCACACACACACACACACACACACACACACACAAAGAAAAACACCAGACAACGAGAGAAAACTTAATTTCAGTCTTCAACAAGAAGCTTCAGAGACTTACCTCGCTCATGGCAACGTGAGCTTAAATCAAAGTCACTGGTTTTTGGAGGCAACAAGCATCAGAGCCTCGAGTATGAGAACTCTGGAGGTCTGACCCTCAACACCTCTATTAAAACGTGAAGGAGATATCCTTCTGCCCCTGCTTATCAAAGCCTCCTGATAACCTAATCACAGTCCTATCGGACAAACTGCAACCTTCACTAGTCTGCATATTGTCCCAGGGCAGAATCAACAAGAAGAAGAAGTCATTATTCTCACTTTGAGGAAAAACACTTCCTGAAAAGACAAGGTGTGTTTGAACAGCCAGGAACAAAAACCCTGCACTGACATTCATCTCCACACTTTTATCTTGCCACATGAAGCCTAAATATTGACCAAGGTGCTTTTAGGTAATGCGCTTTGAAGGGCAATGCACAATTATAAAGGAAATTAACATCTGACACCTTTTTTCAAAGAGAGCTTTTTAAAAATACTAATACTGACCATGTTAACAAGCTGGAATGAAATGGAACAAAAATGATGGTAAACCACAGGTGACCAATTTCTGCATTACAAATGACTAAAACTGTATTTGAGGTTGAACCAAAACTACAGTACGAGTCAAACACAACAGGTTTGTGTGACCATTGTATAAGAGCAAATGTCCGAGAACAATCTTTTCCTGATTTGATCAATACACTGCTATTAATAGATAAAAATCTAAATTTATGTTCACATTAGACCAGTGGTTCTCAAACGTTCTACGTTCTAAGTATTACCTGAGAAAGTACTGAGCTCTCAAAGTAACACATTATCCATTATTATTAACCCTAACCCAGTAAGATAATTTGCTCTCTCATCATCCTCCTCTTTCTCACATATACTTCAGTCCAGTCACTGGTATAATGAAATTAGATTAAAATGGAGCAAGAGAAAAGGTATTATTTCATTAATTTACTTAATTTGTCACTTGTTTAATTTTCTATGCACTCCAGTCAAAATTAATAAGCTCTACTCTGATCAAATACCCTAGTACATACAGTAAAACAGTATTTCTGATTTTCCTCCACCACCAGAGAAAGCTCACGTACCACTGGTGGTGGTAAACGTGCCACAGTTTGAGAACCGTGGCATTGTACAGTAATTAACCAAAATATATACAAATGTGAGATTCATGTTTACAGTTTGAACATTAAGGATTATAAATAAGATACTGCACAAGAATGGATAATCATGGGATGAGTTACATGTGGTCAACAGAGAGCAGTGCTTGGTACACAGTCTTAAAAACAGCAGGGTGGAACGTTCTGCGGTACCACTCCTTCAGACACGTAGGATATTTCAGATACATGATAAGGACTAAAAGGAATTATTATTATTGTGAAGCAATGGTGATCATTTAGTTTTAAAAAATAGTGTGCATGTGCAGTGACACTTGAGAGCAAGCGGAGGCTGCAGTGGAAGATTATCCGTGTCCTGCACGAGGCTCAAATCCCACACAGTCAGCAGTGGAGAGGAAAGGGTGAGACAGGCTGGGAATGATCCAAATGCTTAATATGCTCAGGGTTTCTTATGGTCGCTATAAGCAAGGAACTCTGTCATATGTGCATTCTGTTTTAGGGAAACAAGTCCTGCCACGACATAATTTTGCACAGCTAGAAACAAAACCAAATATTAATTTTCACATTTTATACTGTCAGTTTAATCGTGGAATCTCCAGGGTGACACACAAAAAAAATATTAAGTGTTTTGCTGCTTGTTTAGAAATAGCATGGGAGCAAACTTAATTTATGTAGGAAATTGAGCATTTTGCTTTATCATAGAATTGAGAATTAGGTTAATTTTGTACTTTACGGTCCTATTTAAGGCAACATAACAGATGGGCTTCTTAGTGAATTGTTCTTATGTACGCTATTTCCCTTTGTCTGGATGATTATGAAAAAAAAGAGAACCTTTCCTATAACAGTTTTTAATTGCCAATCCTGGTAGATAAGGCACTATATTTTGTTCAAATACTAGTGTTAACTTTTGCAATGAAAGGAAATATTGGATATACCGTTCTATCTTTTCAAGCATTTCATAAAACAATGAGAATGGCACATTTGTTTGTTTTCTTTGTGTCATGCACAAACAATCAAAATCAACCAAACACTCCATGTTATGTAAAGCGGTTTTTTCAGTAGGCAGATCATTTGTAAATCACTTGCCCAAGAAAGTGTTTTCTCTGCTTAGTTTTATCTAAACTGAAAATTCCCAACTGATAACCTGTAGGTTTATTGAGGAACTAAAGTTTCTTCAGAAGCAGCCTGATTGAATTCACAGGAAGATTCTATCTGACAACTCAACAGTTTAGACGATGACAAACCCAGTGACTCACTGATACAGTTTAGCTACAGTAATAACAAATAGAGACTAGGGGTGCTTGATAATGGACTTTTTGCCTGTATCCCGATATATCGGGAGTGTCTGCACCCAACTGCAGAGGTCATTTAGTCTCGTAAATGTAGGCGGCCAACAGCTAAACATTTCATAGAGTAAATTTACTGTGTAACTGGATGATTCAGAGGCCTCTTTTGGCATTTATTCTTTATTTCTTTATTTATTAAGTGCAGGTAATGTTAAAACATTAATATCACAATGTTGCAGCATTATGGCAACACTATTGAAACAATATTTAAATGTGGCCCATTCCATAATCTAAAATAAAAAAAAGTTAAAAACCAAATTTTTAGTGATGACTGCACAAATCCAAGTCATGTCACAAGTTCTGAAAAGTAGGACCTCAGAAAGACTAACAAGTCTAACAAGACTAACTAAGTGTTGACTGTCGACAGTGTCACTGCCATACAAATAAAAGACAAAACAAGAACTAACAGTATGACACAGACTTAAAAACATATGTGACAAGTATAAGCATTTTTTAATTTAAGCAATCTGTCAGTATTTATTTTGTTTTTCCTGCCAAAACTAAAAGAAACCACTATTACTGGCAGCCTTGTATATTAAAATCGGAACTTTCATCTATTACAAGCCAGCATACAGACAGCCACCTGTTGAAGTGCCGAGTTCCACTGTCGAGAAACCTTTCGTAATTCACCTGCTGACATTAGAGAGGATGCCTAAATAGTGACACATTAAGCTAACAAACTTTGTTGTAATTATTACCTTGAATTTCTAATAACTGCCAAAAGTCATTCAGCTGTTGGCCGAGGTAAACCTGCATCTCAAACGTTCAAGAAATCCACTGAACATTAACCAGCTTCAGAGTTCGTGTCAAGGTTAAATCTACCTAAAGAAGCAAGGCACAGAAAGTTTGTCTTGCTCTATGTTGGATTATGTATAATGACTGACCCAGGATGATAAGAGCTATATGTCACGCACACAGACTGGCAAACATGCTTTCAACTCATGTTCTGTTGAATCATCTTTGCAGGAAGTGAACAAACTCACCTTAAATGCATACAGGAAGTCCATCAAATTACACGCAGGAGAACTGCTGCAGACTTAAATAAAACAATACAGCTAGATACTCTATTTACTTTCCTGGTGTCAAAAGTAAAAGCTAGACTTGCCGGCCTCTCTGAATGCTGTTTTCCTATTTCCTATTCCCCCCCCCACCCCCCAACGTCACATGACCAGCGCAGCTCTTTAGGGAAGGAAGAAGATATTAGTGTTTCACAATGTTAGCCCTTAAAAATCTAAAATGGATTATCTGAACTCTCCCTGACCATGCAGGCACAAAACACACATTGTAAAGGAGATAATAATTAACTTGGTTGAGTTGGAGGCAAGAGGACAGCCAATAACTGCAACATCGCAGTTGTACAGCAAACACTTTTTTATCTTTACCAAGCTTCTTGATCACCTCGCCAACAGCTGGTCAAGTCCTATTACGCAACATTGTATTCAGGTCCCCTGTATCTCACTATGACTAATGGCAGTTGACTGTCTTTCTGGCTATAATTAACAATAAAGACATACAGAGTCTGAGCAGGCTTGATCCTTAAGGATATAATTTAACTCAATTTAGTTCAAGGAGGACAAAGTTAAATAAAGAGCCAAACTGAAGTTCTCTGCACAAATATGGCCACACTGCATCCTTCATCTAGAAATCCTTAATTTTATTGTGCAACAATGAGACATTTGTCTTTTAATGCTGCTAAACATCTCATTTGTCTAGACTGGGATCAACGTACAATGTGTGTGTGGCTGTTTTTACTCTTCATGAGTGAAACTTTGGGGTTTATTATTGATTAGTTTTTAGATTCAGCCACAGCACAGCAAGTGTGCAACGGCAATAAAAGCTATTGTATTCTGTTAAATGTTGTTTAAAAATATTTGGCTTGCAATGTATAGACATAAAAGGAACTCAATCATACATATTTTCTTTAGTTTTACCTACAATTCTGGCAATTTTTTATGTTACATTATTAGCATTTTGTATTTTATGCAAGTGTATAAATGATAAAGGAAGAAAACAACATGCATCAGTCAGTGGGAGAGCAAAGGTATGTGGTGGTTTTGTTATTTTTTTGTCGAGATGACGTATAATTTTCATTGTGGCAATATTTTTAGATGAAAACCTAAAAAAATATTTGAAATAAAAGATGATAAAAGCTTAAATCTGGTTACAAGAGTCTGTTATATTGTATAAAACAATGCAGAATTGTTAAATTCACTGTCTTTCAGCACATCTTTCATGGATCAGTGGTGATGGCTCCACATTAACCGCTCAAATACTGTGCATTCTTGGACTTGCCTGCTGGAATTAGGTTTCAAACTTGGACAGCACTCACATTGCATACGTCCAGTGACAAAGCAAAGGGCTTGTGAATGTGGTTGCACGGTTGTTGACAATTGAAAAAGGAAGCAGCTGAGAGAAGAGGAATGATGAAAGTGCTAAGCTAAGGGAAAGACATTTCCTAGATCTGTGTCAGAACAGAACAACACTGATGCTGCCGAGTTAACACCATGAGTTAGAACATTACAATCTGAACAAGACATCAAGTACAAACTCAACTGTCTCAAAGAGGCCTTGATTACTTGGAATATTTCTTCTTTTTATACTCCTGTCATGCTGCAAACATATTTTTACTTGGCTACACATTCAGCCAACTACAGTGTGACAGTTCAAAATGTCGGGAAACATAGGAAATGCTAAAAGAATATTACAGGTTCAGACATGGGAAGTAAATCCATAAGAAACAAAAACACAAAATCCTTGGAGTTCATTATAAGTGTACTAGCAGATGCCATCTTGCAATATGAAAATCTAAATGTGGATTTTTACTTTAAGCTTGTGATATTTTCTGCTTCAGCATCTCAATAATCCTGAACTTACTGAGAAGCTTTGGAGTCGAAGAATGCAGTTTTCTTTGGCTGCAGACCAACTGCTCTACCGGCTTTGCCAGTCATGTTTTTCACATCAATCCCACCAGCGACCACGCAATTATCATGTGCCAGATGATCACATGCCAGATTTTTTTGTGGCAACATACAGAAAACAAACTTTTTTTTTTTAACTGCTCTCTAATAAAATGGGATGTTTTACATATGCAGCCTCTGTAACTGCAAGTCTAAAAAGTTTCTTCCTCCTTTTTTTTTTAAGCTATTCTGAATTTTTTTTTTTTTTTTTTTTTTTTTTTTAAATTGTATTTACACAAAAGGGAGGAAACAGTGTGTCCAAAACACACACTATAATACACGAGAGGACGGAGACAGCTGATGCAGCAGAAATGTGGAAAAACATGAATTTAACTAAATGTAAGTTTGGAAGTCAATAGCTACTGTCTAAGACTATAATCTGTTAAAAGTGAGTGACGCCACCTCCTGAACAGCATTTAACCTTTTTTTTTTTTTAACTCAAAAAAGGGCCAGTAAACTCATGCGTTTTATCATGTGGCTGATGACTCTGTGTGGAGCCTAACCTGACTGCACACACTGCGGTGCTTCTGTGTCCAACTTACACTGTGAATAACCGCTGCCACGGCATCTGTAATCCGGTTGGGAGCGCTGGGGTCGCTCATGGCTCCGCAGTGGAGACGCTGCTGGAGAGGATTTGGAAAGCTGGTTTGGATCAGTGTAGCTTTAGCCCTTCTCTTTCTCACTGGGACTCAGACAGCTTTTGGGCAGCATAACCTGGAGATGGATACAGATCCAGGAGTTAGTTTGTGACCAGAAGGCAAAGTGATAACTGTGGGAAAACAATCTGTGAAAATGAAGAGTAGAAGCACGGCGATACAGTATTTTACAACACAGGTTTCTAAAGCAACTCATCTTTTTGAGGTCTGAGTGCTGATTTATAGTTTAAAGCCATGGTTCTCAAACTGTGGTAGGTGTACCACCAGTGGTGCACAAGTTTCCTCTGGTGGTACTTGGAGGAAAATCAGAAATACTGTTCTACTGCATATACCGGGGTATGTGGTCGTCCATCATTTCTTAAATATAACAAAAGACTTCCTCGCAAAGTTTGTTTTCTATTGCTAATTTCTGTGTTGAAATCAGCACATTATCAAGTTATTAAGAAATGGAATAAAGAAAATTAAGAGAAGAAATATAATATATATACGTATAAGAACATAAAAAATGAAAGACGATATGAAGAAAATACTCCGTAGCTGTACATAAAGAAATAAAATATTAGAATTAAAAAAAGAAATAGGATGACATGCACCACAGCTATGAAAACAAACCTTAGGATGCCACTCCATAAACCAGCTAACAATGTGTACAGACTAAATATTTAATGCTAAGACTTTGTATTTCTATACACAGATTATGCATCCAGTTATTTTGTACCCAGAGTTTTCAGCCGTTAGACTGTAATTAGACACTGTGATAGTTTGAGCTAAATGCTAATATTTGCACAAAGTACAGCTGAGGAATGAAGGAAGGCAAGGGCAGTTTTATTTATAGAACACATTTCAAAAATGAAGGCAAACTCAAGGTGATCTACAGTCAGGGACATTTAACTGAAACACAGATTTGTAAGTACAGTACAGCATAAAAAAATATATTCCATTAAAAAAAGCATGTAAACATGTATAAGAAATTAAAAGTTTAGCTGATTTAAATCTTGTGGTAAAATAATTTAAAGTACAAGTACATAAAGAAAAAGAAAAAAATAGGAAATATGGTATAAGAATGTAAACAAAAAAATAAAAAGGGACTTTAGATTGTTAAAATGCCATTACTTATGCAGGCAACTGTCATAATAAAAATTATGACGTAAAGGTGGTGCTGGTGGAAATGTACCCAATTGTTACTGGCACGTGTCAAAACAATGTTTGTTTGACCAACACACTCCACATAATATTTTATCATTAAAAACCACAAGTCAGCCCTTTATAAAGTCAATTTTGCTTTTCAAAACCAGTGAGTTAAAGTGCAAAGCTCAGCTAAACACGAAGCAACATGCTTCCCTCGCTGCCTGGTCTGT
Organism: Brachirus orientalis; assembly: GCA_016785285.1. NCBI lineage: Eukaryota > Metazoa > Chordata > Actinopteri > Pleuronectiformes > Soleidae > Brachirus > Brachirus orientalis. Next base: position 8,472,215 of record JAFBJR010000258.1, on the reverse strand, counting down.
GGTGTCAGTGGAGGAGTGTGAACAGACCAGGACCCTCCTCAGAAACACAACTGACTCCCACGGAATTGAAAAATAAAACGAGGGGCAGTTACATTAGTCAAGACAACGGCAGATGAGGTGCAGTTCATACCAACAGGGTTTTAAAAACAGTGACAGTGCGTCTCTTTTCATCTGTCTGTGTAATAACGTGAAGCCGTGTGGCACCTCCACACCACCATTCAAGGTCATTGACTATTGGTGAGATAAGAGCCCGATAACACCAGAGCTACTGTGCAGAGGACCCTCTGATAAGCAGCCACACGCGCCTCAGCTGTAACCTCCATCTCTGCCATTGCCGAGTCTGTGTTAAACAGCATAACTGCAGGAAACTGGAGATCATCATCATCAGAGAAGCTCATGAAAACAACCACAGACATACTAATATGCTGATGATGATTAATGAAATGACAAAAGTAACCAACAGGAGCGATGAGTTGAGCCATTTACCCAATTAATTAATTTTTTCATACATACTGCTATATATTTTGTCATTCTGATTTCTAAGATGCTGGTTTTGTTTGAATCTGAAGGTATATTTTATATATAGCTTTTTTTATATAGTCAGTAATTGTGATTTAAAGGGTTCCGTGTATTTAACTGTTCTCTTTATCTTAGAATTAGTATTAGTCCTTTATATTACACAGGAATTATGCTTTTTTTCCTGTTTTCCAGTCATGTTTGTTTGCAAAAGATACTCCACTGGTTGCAATACGCAAGTTCACCACTAGATGCCATTAAAACCAGATCCTTTAATTATTTGTCTGTGCTGCAACTAATATTTGCATTAATTTATTTGCATGAAATATTTGCATTTTTGCATTGATAAAAAAAAAAGCAGGGGTGATAATTTTGAATTATTGCTTTTGTAACAATAACCCAAAGTTCACATTATTCACTTTTACTAGGCTTTAATAATTCAATACAATAACAAAAACATTAGTCCCATCAAAATCATTGGTGCTTCAAACACATTCATCTTGCCTGAATGTCACCTAAAAAAGACATTTTTATTCAAAGTCCTATTGGATTTTATAGGTTGGTATGGCCTTAAATCTGCTTTGAGATTTTTGATGACTCATCCTGTACATGGGGGTGAATATCAAGTTGCACCCAATAAAGCACAGTACGATTCTTGTTCAACCAGCCTGAGGCTCTTTATCCCAGACTCCTCCTCCATTTTACAGGCGTCTGAGTTGTCTCTCTCCACCACCTGAAGTGACCGAGAGGCTCGTCTCACGGAGCATCTCGCACAGCTGCAACTCTGTGTCGCATTTAACTACCAGACAACGCCCCCTGCACCGATCCCCACTCTCCCTCCCTCCCTCCTACTCACAGCCCAACTTTTCAAATTCAGGCATCGGGTGGAGTTTCCCTTTAAGATACGGCATTATGCTGTGTCATTGCTGTAACATCCGTTCAACACTAATGGCTACTTGAATGCTATTAAAACACCAACTGTCCTTATGTTCTGATTCACAACATCCATGATCACTTCCCTTTTCCTCATGCCCGACAGCTCCATCTTCGACATCCTTTGTCCAATATGATCAGTCTCCCTCCTCTGCACCAAACCATCTCAAACTTGCCTCTCTTACTTTATTTCCAAAATGTCAAACCTGATTCTGTATTTAAAAAAGGGGGGTTTTCTTGCTGAAAGCACAAACATGACTGGTTTTACATTTTTGCGGCTGCTCTCCCCTCTTTGCTGCACTGTACCAGACTGCACCAACCGTCTTTCACCTCTGAAATTCAGTTAGGTGTAAAAGAATTGAAGCAAACAAGTTATTCTTAGAAATTAGCCCTAAAATCTTATAAGCAACAATGGTTTCCCTTTAGTCTTTAAGTCTTTTGTTTTCTCTGAATCAGTTATAAATCGTGCTCTTCCAAAGACTCTATGGCACCAGCTATCAAAGACACGATAAGCCTCCCTGCTGCCTGAGTGCAATCATATCAATGACCTTGTTGACAGTGAAGGACTTCAAGGTGTGTTTCACTGAAGTACAGTGAATGAAAAAAGATATAGGAGCATGTAGGAGGTGGACAGAACTGGAATAAACAAAGACATCACCTCCTGAAGCCAACCCTGAAATTGAGACACACTCTTTGTTTGCTGTGCCAAAACTGCTTATCAATGCACAAAATGCTAATTGTACACCATCAGCTGTTCCACAACACTGAGGACACTGCAAGTGGTGTATTGACGATGACAAAGGAGACTACTTCTGGCAGTAGCGTGGTGTTCTTGCAGATTACTTTCTCAGTAAACCAAGAACTCACCACAGTGAAGTAGGCAGGGCCAGCTTCTCAGGCATAAAGTTACAAATCCATGGGATCCTGGGCAAAAACCATGGGAACCAGCTCATCTACCTGAGGTCATGTCTGTAATAATACCGTTAGGATAACAACAATGATCAGAAGAAAACAATAATACCAACTGCAAATGCCCAAGCAGGCACGTAGATTTAAAACCCCGTCTGGAGCCAAATCATGTAAATGCTTTGTCTGTGGTCAGGTACAATCAGTCAGTCTGTCAGAAGACTGAATAAAAAGGAACTGATTGTTCCTTGTGTAACAACTGCAATGCCCAAAAAGGACATGGATGAGTGCTGACAGTGCAGAAGGAAGTGAGGACAAGATGCTTTGTATTTCTCCTGGAAGAAGTCCATCATGCCTCCCCTGAGATGATCATTCATACACCTTTTCCAAGGTCAAATTTAGCATTTTCAAATAGGGATAAGCTGATATGTTTCTTAGTATTCTTAGTGTCATCTGATGCTCATCAAAATCACTTGATAAGATATGAGAAAAAGAAAAATGCACATACAAAGACAATAAAAATGCAAATAAAAATCAGCATTTTAGCTGAGTCATGTAGTGTGTAATGCTGAATATTGTGTAATACTAATGTGTATACTGTCTTCACCTTAACTCAAGCAAGTCCAGTTGCCTAAAGCAAACTCCTGAAGAAGACTATGAGCTGATTACTGAAAAACTTCACAGACAAGACGTGGGTGAAGCAACGCCCATGCAGAGTTTCTATTTGACTCTCTGACTTATTACAGCAGATTGAGGAATAAAGTAAGTCGGTTAGCAATTTGTTGTCAAAGTCACTATTTCAAGGATTTTCAAGCACCTTTCAAACCTTGAAAACACATTATATAATTTAAGTACTTTCAAGGTTTTCAAGTAACCTAAGCACCTTCACAGAGTCATCCAGGTCCACTACACTGCAAACTGTCCCTAGAGGAAGACAAGGTGCGAGGGGAATTATTTTTCACAGACTTCAAAACTTTTCCGATCTGGATTTAGTCATAACCTCAAATGTGCACACACAGGGCTTTGGGAAAACTAGTCTTGTGGGAGGAAGTAAGAATAAAAACAGGAAGAAGGGTAAATGCTGCAGAGCAACTCATATCATGAGGAGCTATGAACTTATAAAAATGAGAAACATGGACATCATTCTGGTATCTATAAGGTCAAACCTTTGTAACTTAACTGAAAGTCATGTGTATCTCCATTTACCTACTGTATGTTGATCTATCTGTTGATCTACAGATATAATGTCTATCCTGTGACATTATAAGTTAATATGTCACAGCATAACCAGCTGTCATCTTCATCTGTCGCTCCCACAAACAGAAGATAGAAGTGTGTGCAGATGCAAGGTTACACCAAATAAACCAGGGGTTGGCAAGTAAATTTAGGCCAAACCATCAAATATTCATCAAGCAAACCCTGTTTTTTTTCTACTGTCCTTTTTTTCTTTTAAACTCTCCAATGTGGTACCAAAATAGCAAATTTAGGAGATGTGTTGGTTAGAAAAAAAAAATTGCCACAGTATGTTATTAGTGCGGGTCTTTGACTAAAAGATGGCTCTGATTCTAATCCTGCATGACTTTGTTTGTTGTGTGAAGAAAAGCAAACAATTTAAAAGATATAATAAAAATCTATGGGGCTGGATATTGCTGACCACTCAAACCGTCAAACACAACAAGTAAACACCAGCTGTAGTAACTTTTATATTTGTACCAATCACTATATAAAAAAGGAGAGGATTCTGTTTCCTCCACTGGTATCTACAGGTTGATCATATTAAATTGGCTTCACTCCAAATGAATATGAGCAAAATGTTGACAGCTGTGTCAAATCTTTAGAGGCAGGTTATAGATTATACCATAGAAAGTTCTTTCCATTATAGGTATTTGTGGGTTGAAGAGACTTTTGTGTACTTTCAAGTTGAAACAAAAATCAAGTCTTTTTGGCTTACACTTGTCATTATGATAGTAAAACTAAAATCATAGTGTCTGTGAAGGCAACTGGACTTAGTTGAATTGTCAAACTGAACTGAAGAAGCCTCTTGGATGAGAAGCGAAACGTCTTCAAGAAATTCAACTAAGTCCAGTTGCCTTTTTTGCTACACTTTTGGATAAAATCATAGTGTTAAGGTGATAGTAAGACAACACCAGGACACCCAACTTCATTTATAGGCTGCTGGATTTTTCTTAGTCTTTCAAGGTGATGAGTTTTCACAAAATTTCCACTGCAGAGCTTAAAAATGGCCAAGAATGACAAGGCACTGTCAGACTTTTTAAATTTGAAGGCATGCCTTGTGGGACAAAAATGTTTATTTTGAACTTTTGGCTAAAAGAAAGAAAAAGTTAAAAACGTCTCTACATAATGACCTTAACGTGAAAGCGTGAGACAGTCAGACGACTGGACAGAAGTTATGAGCCAGACTCAAACTTATAATACAAGCCGGCCTGCATCTAAAGCCCGATCTGCCAGCTAGGACACATCGGCTCAGCATAGCTATATTTGGTAAGTTTGGCAAGGGAATGTTTGGCCACAGACAGAACACTGATCTGTAAACTCAATAAAAAAAAGGTATAATTAATTAACATATACAAACTGACATCATGTCCAGATCAGAAATGGAAGTTTGATCAAAATGTTCAAACATCAACCAATAGAGAAGCCTAATTTATGAAATCAGGACAATGACAGAGAAGAAAGGAACAGATTAAAGTTTCATTAGAGAACTGGGTTTCAAAGAAAGAAAATATTTACCGGTTTTATTTTCATTATTACAGAGACAAAAGTGATTATGTTATGAGCTAATCTGTGTCCTGGTTTTTTTTAATCTAAACACTGCTACAAACATGCACAATTAACATGTCACATGTTGAAGACACATAGAAGAGCTTAAAAAAAACATAAAATAACTATCAGTGTTCTGATGCCACTTTAACCGGTTTAGTCAGAGTCAACCACAGCATTGTGAGAGCCACTATCTCCTGAAAAATGGTCTTGACATGCTGTAATTTCAGATTTATAAAAGTAGAGAGCATGCTGTCCTGCTAAAACTCAAATGTTTGCAGGGATTTGTTTCTGTGTTACCCGTGGAACTCAGCAGCATTTGTTTACACCTCTCCTTGCTATGGCTACAGATCCTAAATAGTTCAAACTTGACTATTTTAAAAGAAAGATCCACACTCACATTAGTCCTGACCTGACAAACAGTGGCTCTGGTGCTCTGATTAACCTACATAAACAATGAATTAAATGCATAATATATCAACAAAAAAATAAAATGCCATTGCAAAGTGACAAATGAGATAATCTGAAAATATGATAATATGAATTGATGAAGAAATGCATGACTGTACCATACCTTTGAGTGCTTACTGCAGAGAAGCCACCGCAGACATTGTAGAGCAATTCTGAACTCTGCAGTGAAGAGTGACCCTGGGGCTGGTCAGAGTGCAGGACAAAACAAACAGAGGGAGAAAAGAGAGACAAAAGAAGCCAGAGTTAGAGACGTGGAGTGTGAGCACCGGCTGAGCATGTGGAGTCCAGCCTCTCGTCCAGTCGAGTGCTCTCTCACACCAGCATGCACCGACTGATAACAGCAGCCTTCCTCCTTAGGATTAAGTTTCCTCCTCCAGCCTGCTGACGAGCAACCATGTGACACCAGGACCCATTCAACACTGAGTCAGTGGCTGTCACCCAGACACACAAATCTGTCTCTGTCTACCTTACTCACACACACACACACACGCACTCACACACACACACACACGCACACACACACACGCACACACACACACACTTCTATCAAAGTGGGCACCCTCATAGAAATAATACATTCCCTAGCCCCTTAACCTAACCTTAACTATCACAACTAGATGCCTAAAACTTAGCCTTACTCTACCCTAAACCCAATTATAATCCTAATCCTAAAACCAGGGCTTTTAAGGGATGAAAAAAGTGAGGACCAGCCAAATTTCCTCACTTTGTCAAAATGTCCTCACTCTGCAACAAGTACAAGAACACACACACACACACACAAACACACTGCAAAGTTATTAAGGAAAATCAACCTCAATGATCAACAACTGCGTCTAACAAAGCATAACAGCTGCTGTGAATCAAGGATGAATATACAATTGTTGTATTATTTATTTCATTATAAAAACTTTAATGATCAGTTATATTAAAGAGAGATACAAAACTGAAGAATACTTAACATTTCCATAAAAAAAACCCATCTACTCAAGCAAGTATGTAGTTGGTGGACTGCAAATGTGTTTGCAGAAGTAATACAATTTACAAGGTTCCTCGAATGCATCTTATAGCCATATTGTTACAGCATTTGAGGAGGAGTTATGCAAACAATGGCTCCAGAGCATCTTCTGAGCAATATTTTAGTCACGCCTAAGAATGTGAACAGAAGACTGGAGATAAACTCTTTACTCCTTTATTCTTTACTTTACAAATGTACATTTTTTCCCCACATTCTCAGCCATTATTTTCTCATATAAAAGGTGTGAAGAGGAGAAACTGTGTATCAGCTTATCAGGGACTTAAAAAAACCAAGTGGTAACAAGTGAATGTTGTGCCAATCTGTCTGGTAAGATTAGAAGTTAAACTGCCATTTCTAAAGACACACAGCTGTCATGACTAAACAAGCATTCAAATATCCATCCATCCATACTTTAAAGTTCTAGTGTGTAACAATCAGTGACACCTAAGGATGGCAAACAAAAGGAAGAATGATCTGCTCACCCTTTTTTCCCCCAATCTCTTTGGGGAACTATGTTGGTCTTAGCACCAGAATATATAAAAACAACTCCTCAGAATCCCATTTTCTCTCTCTGCCATTTCTTCTTTCTTCTCAATTGGTTTAAGCGGATTTAAGTGGGCAAAGCTTTTCTTCTCCGTTTGTATAATAAGCTTTCATTTCAAAATGCACGTCTGCTTGGGCTGCAGTTGGGACATGTCAGCACAAGATGGCAACCTCCATTAAACAAAATGGCTTATTCTAAGGCTATGATTACTTATTTTATTTTAAAGCAATTGTACACGTACATGTAGTATACTCAGTGTCTGCCAATAAACCCTCTTTAGGGATAAACGGCAGGAGGCAAGGTTCAACCTGGACACGCCATCAGTCTATCATACAGAGACAAACACCCATGATTCACACTCAAAAAATTCAGACATTGTATTTAAAGTATTCAATTAAATGAACCCAAGTCTGCGTGTATTTGAACTGTGGGAGGATATACATGAGACAAGCCACGCAAATCACCAGGAGGACACGCAAACTCCACTCAGAAAGATCCAGGCCTATGGGGGTTTGAACTGGGAACCTAATTACATTCAAATATATACTTTTAAACTGGTTAAATCGGGCAAATAGTTGCATGATTCTGTACCCACATGATGATTACACACCATGTTTCCTCATTGGGAAATAGTGTATCAATTACAATCTCCTGCAGTGACACAACTTCCTGTTGTGACACAGACAATAAGTGACCATTTGTTAAAGGGGAGTGCCACAAAAGTCTCATTTATATCACCGCATACAAGCAAGTTATTTTAAAATCACACAAGCTGCAGGACAGGGACTGAGTCATTGTGGACTTGCTTTTATAAAACACATCAAGGCATTAAAATCCACCACCAGGAAGCCCCTGATCATCTTTAACAATGAGAATAAGTAACTGATATTGTGAAGTAAGCAATTAAATGTATGTCGGCACTGCAGATTGTAAACAAAGGGAAGATTGATCTGCTATGTTTTAGTCTATTGTTGGTTGTGTTTATAAATCTGGATCAGGATGTTTATTCAGATTCGTCTGCTCTGTTTGTGAAATGAGCAGGGAAGCAATAACATGCCTTTAATAATTCACTGTTAGTGATAACTGTTAGTATAACTGTGGATGCTTAAACACCCAAACGATATCTATAAGCAGCCGACAATAATGTCCACTTTAAATTTCATTTTTTGCAGTTCACCTAGACTTTCTGCTCACTCTAGTAAAAAAAATCATGTGTTTTGCACAATGGTTCCTGGTGTACTTGGCTATGGAAATTAATACAAGTCAAGTCAGGGGAAAAAAAAAGTTAATCCCACCAAAAGTCATACAAGTTACTGGAATAATTGTATTTTGCCGCGAACAAAGAAAAGTCCCGTGATCTAAACAAGTTGCTTACCCATTTGCCAAATCAGTTCTGCATTCCACATCAGCTTACATGAGTCTTAGGGCTATAGCAATACCCAATCCCTGTAGGAGTGTATGTGTGAGAGATATAACTGTTTGTCCCCTGGGATGTAGGGTCACTATGGAGTCACATGCATGTCTTGTGGGGAAAGAAAAAAAGTAAAAGGCAGCTCCAGATTGAAGCCCACTTCAAAGCCCAGGGCTTTCCTCAATCCCAACACTGTGCTGATAATCTGCGGCGGTCAACTATATAAAGAGGTATGACTTCATGCATGCATGGATGATTGGCAACAACTTCTTAGCCTCAAGCAACACACGATATGCTTGTTTACCCTTTAACACTTGACCAGCACAGAGACACTACCGTTGTTCTTGCTGCTGTGTGAAATTTAAATTTAAATGTTCACCCAATTTGAAGCTTTTTCAAAAATATTTTTTGGACGAATGTGGTGGCATTAAATACAAAAAAAATTTAATTTCTGCCATTAGAGGTCCCTCATTTAAAACTCTAAAAAACAAAATACATAAATTGAAGACATTAGGAAGCAGCATGGGATCATGGGAACTGACTATACAAACGGTCCCTTCCTGGTCTCAATAAGCGAGGCCACACCTTTTTCATTTCAGGCCACCTTGAATCCCTCACAGTGAACTACTAAAACAACGATTAAAAGACAATGTAAAAGTTTTCAATCGATATCAGAACTTTTAATCGTTAATGTTACCTAACAAGGTCCAACTTTCCCCTTTGGCAACAACTGAGCGGAAGTTAAGGAGTTGGCACCTATTTCAGCAGAAGTTGTAAGTGACGCTTCGCGCATATAGTCCATTGTTATTTTGTCTCGTTTGGTTTTCCTGTGGGTTTCAGTTTTAGGAGAGAGCTTTGGCAGCAGTACAGACAAACAAACAAAAAACAAAAAAAAACAAACGAGTAGCCACACTGAAAATTACACACAATGAAAAAATAAAAGGCAACACATCGACTGATTAGTAGTAGCAAATATTCGCTTCCTAAATTTGATGTTTCACAGGAACTTTGCCGTGGAAGTTACAATAGAGGCGGATGACGTCATTAAAAGTCTTAAGTCTTAAACCTTATTTTATCTTATTTTATAAGATAAAATTATTTTTACATATATCTATATATATCAATCTATGCACGGTCAACCACTGTGCAGAAACAATAAAAAATAACATAAAAAAAACAAAAAAAACAAAAAAACAATAACTTCCCAACCAGTTTTTGTAGCTTTCATTCCTTAATGTTAGCACAACTCGGAAATTCTCTCTCCAGCTTCCTGTTATTCTTCTCCCCTTTCAAGTCCACAAATAGGCCATATTCTATAACATGAAAAACACTGGAGAAATGGATTACATCCAAGCGAATAAAATACCATATAAAAGAGGTGGTAAAAACAGCGTAGCCTAACCAATCATCAAAAACTCACTGGAACTGATCCCAGTGGTCTCACCCAGTCAAATCTCCTGTGTATCCTGGTAAAACAAACACTGACCTCAAGGTAGATGTATGCCTCGGACAGCTGGCCTGTCTGTGGCTCTCTCTATGTTGATAGCTGTGCCTCTGTAGCCTCTGAGTGTTTCAGCCTGAAATAGCTCAGTAGTTTCACGTCTTGAGCCTTTCAACCTTTCAAACATGCACACATCACGGTCTCCCTGCTTTGCTTGTCACAGTCCAGTGGCCACACCAGCCTCAGTCAGGCTCTGGCAGTCTGGCCCTTCAGCATGACTGTGTTAAGTTACTCAATGTGCACACAGGCACTGGAACAGGTCCAGTCTCTCACAGCTGACAGCTGCACTCTGGGTCAATGTATGTCCATCTTTATCTCACTCTTCATTCTGTTTCAGGCTTCGGGCAGCAGCAGCAGCCGTCCTTTGGGCTGAAGAAGGATTGAAGAGGCTGCTGATATAATGCCTATTCATTATGTTCTCCTCCAGAAAAGGAGAAAAACTGCTCACCAGCCAATCGTTTGGAAGCAGTAAATTTGTTTCTGAAAGCAAATCTACAACTTTTTCCACAGGGAACTTTCTCACTATCAGAATCTATAAAGTATATAATAAAGAAATGAATGACAGAAAATGAAATTAAGAAATAGACGACAACTTAAAACGGTGTATGTCAAGAGTTAAAAATGTTTCCTCTGCAACCCAAAGTTTTTTAAACCATACATTACAATTTGGCTTCTTCCTTTAATGTCAGCAGAGATGAACTCAAGCTCTCGACAAAAAAATCTGAAATACTGGATGGATGAATGGATTATATTTCTTTCCTAATACTCAAAAGCTCTGACAGCCTACAAGAATTGTACTTAAAGCCCAACCCCTATGAATATTTGGTCCAGGTAAAAGTTTCCATATGTAACATTTAGGAGGAGTTTTAACTGAATATACAACCCAAACATTTTTAGAAATGTATAAGGGATATAATTGTGTATTTGTTCTTTAATATGCTTTTCCAGCAAGAGGCTGTCTCTTTTCTGGGGCAGCCATCTTAGGCCACCATGTTTCTACAACAACCTAAAAGGACAAAGCACCCAGAGCATGCGTTTCATTTTCTGAAGAAGCAGCTTACAATGCAAACAAAGAATGATATCGTTTCTGGAATGTGAAGGACACTGTAGTTCCCCGATTTATTTATGAAAGGGAGGGGTGACAGGAGGAGTCCATTGTTACACTTAACTACTGTAATAGCATTCTTTATGGCCTTCCCTATACTGACCTCCAAACACTGCAATACATCCAAAACTCAGCTGCCCGGTTACTCACCTGAACTCGCTCCAGAGACAACATTACCCCATCCTCCAACAGCTCCCTCTTACCTCACCAACCTACACCACCGCCATTCCCCTACCCATAGTCCCCGATCTGCTGATTCCACCATCCTGACCTCCATCACCAGAACCAAGCACCAAACCTTTGGGACAGAGCCTTCACCGCCGCTGCCCCTACCTTCTGGAATTCCCTCCCACTACACATCAGGAACTCCGACTCACTACAGACTTTCAAGACATAAATCAAAACCCATCGGTTCAAAGTAGTGAAGCCACGAGTCCTATAACTATGGCACCATTTAACTCCTACCTTTAAAGTTGTCGTATCATCTATTCTCAGGAGTTTTAACAACCAAAAACGTAAACCAAGAGCATAAACGTGGAGCATAAATGTGTTTAAAGCTTTGGCCTTATGTGACCAGCATGGTCTCAGCAATTACTGCCAAAGACTCTGTCACTACAACAGCCAGGGACACCAACAAAACAAGTGACGTCAAGGCCTCAACAATAACTTAATTTTAACTTAAATACTTACGGCCAAATCCAGTTTTTTCCTGGTTTACACTTGACAGACTTTAAATCGCTCAGCAGTTAGCAAGACCTCTTTGTTTTAGTATTTACTGTACATTAAAAACACATTGTCACAGAAATAATGCCAGTTATGACTGTTTTAACTGTATTTGTGAGAGGAGTAAAACATCCAGTGATCTCCCACAACCAAAGGAAAGGGCCTATCATCTCAGCACAGTGTTCAAACAGAAATCAGTTATTTATTAAAATTCCTGATAAACAACAAGATGTGTGATTACACTTGTGTGATAAATGATTCAAGATCTGCAAGAACTGTTTAAAGACCGAGTATAAACAGGCATGAGAATTTTGCTTTATAGCCCTGTGGGAATGGGATTGCAGTAGAAATCATTCCTGACCATATTTGAGACAAAATGTACTTGAATGTTTAAAAGATGACTAAACTTTGCATGTTTCTTTGAGGGAATTGAACTGTAGGTGGTGATCCAATAGTAAACAGGTCAAAAAGCACAGTGTTTAGGTTAAGACTGATTTTTTTCTTGTGTGCTTACAGACAAAATAATGGACCTGATTATCTGCAGAGAGAAAGGTAAAACAAACACGAAGAACTGAGAACCATGAGGAAAAGAAAGCCTATTATCTACCTCTTTTCCTTCCTTCTCTTCTGCATGACCAAGCGTTTCACAACAGGAATGTGGAGACGCTCTGCTTTGACTTTTTTTTTTTTAACTCTGATAACAATAAGTCTATTTGACAAATTCCATTGGGGCAGAAAAAGATCATCACAAAAAATGATAAGATGAAGTGTTCAAGCACTGCAGGCTCGTGTGACAAAAGAAAGCTAAGCTGCTAAGAAATTTAAGATCAGATTTTGTTCAAATGCAGAACAATGTCAGATTCAGTGATTAAAATGTTTCAGACTCCTCATCTGTCCTTGAAGTGCTCAGGATCCGTGTGATTGCGGTGTTTGTTTCACTTACATTTAATATGCTCCAGGAAAAGATTTTTGTTTTTTGCTGTATCACAGCCTCAGTTTCTCCTTAAATACCCTGGGGTGCACAAGGTGAGGATATTGGTGACTCGGCAGAGAAGAAACATCCTTCCTCCATCCTGCCAGAGGGTATGGACCACATAACAAGCAATTCAGGGGCCATGTTCCCAAAACTGGGGGACAATGTGGTCCATAGCACAAATAGTCACTGCAGCCATTAATGAATTAAGTAGTAAGTAATACATTTATGTTTTCAATTCAATAGTTATTCAATTGGTGTCAATAAATTTGTCAAATATTTGAGTGGTTGACCACTTTGGAAGCAGATAAACTAAATTCTCCAGGTCCAACTGGAAGAAAACCAGTAAGAAAAAGGTGCAGTTGTATGCTTGTAACAAGAAATGGCAGTGGTAAAAATACTCAGTAAGAGCAAGGATTTCTATTAGGAGACAGACAATGAATTGAAACTGAGGAATCTCTCTTTCTCTTTGTCGTTTGGAAACGTGCCTATAAACATGGCAATGAAACACACAAAATTACTCTGTAGTACATATGCCAGGCCAGTACATGCTGATTATGCTAATACACCAAAACCAGAAAAAAAGACATTGAGCATGCACAACATGCCAACTGCGTACAAACTTTCTTTTTCAATAAAGCTTTAAAATATAGATTACAATGTATACAATAACAAACGGAGACAGAATGAAGAAAGCCAAGTTAACTAGGGAAAGAAAATAAACATTTTCATAATGTAAACAGACTAAACAATCTCAAAACACAAGAGGAGGACGACGGCATGAACAACGATAGAGACCGCGACAGTGAATGCCAGCACAAAACAGGTATAGACAATGACATCGTCCTTTTCCCAAAGTAGCAGTTTGGTTGTCCACACAATAACATGATTTTCCCGATTTTCCCCACTCTGGGAGAAGTTTCAGTGCTCCCAAAATGGCGTTTCCATGAAGATGAGACACCTACACAATTTAAAAAAAAAAAAAAAAAAACTTTGGCAGATTCACCTTGACTCATTTTCATGTGGACAGATTTTGAGAGGGTCTGCCTGCAGAGAGCAAGACGGGCCTAAATTTGAGTGATCCCTGTCTGCTTATAATTGTGCCCACTTGATGATGATCCACTGCTCCAAGTAGGTTTGATTTAAGGCTCAATTTATTCACCACCGAGTGAGACACTGCCAGAAAAAGCCCAACTTGTGTTGAGAACACGGTCATAGTTTGCCACTTAATATGACTGATATTTACTAGAACAGATAGAATCACGTAGATATTTCAAAACAAGAAAGACAATTAGCACAGGTATGGATACAAGCTATCAGTATGGACTGATATGTAAACTGACATTTGAAAAGGCCAGCTGGAGGTGTGTGAAGGTGACTTAAACCTAAAGGTGTGTAACAAATACAAGGAGCTATTGGCAGAAATTGATTACAACTTAAAGTGTCTTCCAAAGCCTTAGAATAAGGAATCATCTTGTACCATTAGGTTTCTACAGCAGGTAGACCAATCGAAGCAGCCAAAACACACATTTTGAGTACTGAAGAGGATGATTACTGCCAACAAAGAAGAACATCAAGTTTTCTGGAACTTGAAGGCTACTTAAGTTCCCTGATGTGTTTAGGAAAAGGAGGGATAAACTTAAACTGGCCAACACCGGACTGCATCTCAATCTCATTTGAGTGCAAGTACGAGTCTAAGAGGGTGTAGTCGACAGGTGTAGCCAACATCTGTACGCAGTTAGATAGGCCTACAACCAGTGTGACCAATGGTCTGAATGATCTATGCAGAGCAAAGGAAAATGTGACGATAATGAATGTGCTTCACCTCATGTTGGATGTATAAAAAAAAGCTGTTCGACGTCACTTCGGCTGTCGTTTCGTTAGCCCCACCTCTACCGTACTGGGTGAAAAAATGGTTTGTGATCGTTTCCATTATATTAGGAGATTCTGAAGTCGTCATATGCAGCCACATTGTTTTGAAACTAAAACAAAACCAGCATTTTCAAACCTAGTAGTGTGGATGCCAGGCCTGTCTGAAACATTACATTTTAAACAAAAACTGAACAGTCTTGATAGGGCTGCAACAATTCAACAATTTGATTCATCAATTAAAGTAATCCTCAACTATTTTGATAATCCATTCATCAGTCTGAGTGGGCTTTTTTCAACAAATTAAACATTTTTCTGACTGTTTAGCTTCTTAAATGTGAATATTTTATTCAAAAAAAATAAAACTGTTTTTTTTTCATGAATTTCTGACATTTTAAGGAACAAACAAGTAATCGAGAAAATAACGGACATATTAATTAATTATGATTGTGTTGATGGAGCTACAGTTTGTTCCCCAAGCTGCCTTTTGAATGAGGCTACCAAATTCCCTGGAATCACACCTGCTCATGACCTGAGAAACAAACTCAAAGCTCCAGTAAATGAATGAATGAATGAATGAATGAATAAAGCTGACCACATTGAGCCTCCACACAGTCTGAACGCCTGGTTTATTTGGTTGAGGACATAAGGATTTGTCACGGGCGGGCACATCCGTGACCATAACCTCTTGCACGGTGACTGCTGCTGCTGCTGCTGCTGTCAGAAGCACCGTTAGCTGCGATGTTAAATGAGAACATACATGTCGGAAATGATAGGGGTTTTTTTCCCCTTCAGACGTCTTCAATTATTTCAGCGGCTTCTCCTTTAATTGTTATCTTGTTAAAAAGCCTTGAAACGAAGCGCAGTCTTCTAGCAACAGCAGCAGCGGACACCGTTGGACACGCTCGTGCATGTGTGGCAGTTGGACTGGCTGTCATCACACACAACAGCTTCAGTCTCTCCGCGGCAAAATAAAGTCAGGACTTCACGAACTTCGCCGCCTCAAGTTATTTATCATTACTATGAGGAAAATTTAAGTATTATTACGTTCAGAACATCACAGATAACAACGCTTCTCTACACGCCGGTGTCTGGTACTCACCTCAAACTCTCTCCGAATGACTTGGTGAACCGGTGTCAACGAGCCTTAAATAAAGACGTTTCCATATCCTGTGAGGATATTTCAAAATAAAGTTCTTCTTACGACAACCACATGATTGGTGAGCGTGTCTGGGGGAGGTATTGAATTAATGTAATTGATTACAAGCCTCAATAAAGTCACATTTTCACAGTAATCTGTTACAGTAGACTTTATGTTATCAACCAGTTAGTTAAAGTGTTTTAAAGTGTTGTTGTACATGTTAGCCAGTGCTGATTTTTTCCAAATAAATACATTTAAAGAAACTACACCTTCAGATAAATGCATAAAATGTAGAATTTTCATCAGTTGTAAAAGTCAAATTAATGAATGATAAGTGGTTTCTTTAAAAAAAAAAAACTTAATTGTACAATTATTAGAATGTACCAAATAGAATGAATCCAATCTAGATTCAGACGTTGATTTTTTTTTTATTATTATTTTATTTTTTAAAACAATATCAATCCAATTCCGGTTTTACTTCTGCGACTTTTTCGCCCCCTCCTCCTCCTTCTCCAGAAACAAGTGGCTGCGCGTGCGTACATGATGATTCATTTTCTGACGAAGGCCAGAGTGAACGAGACTTTCCGATGGGATGATAATCATCGTCACCATCATCATCAAACCTCTGGGGCAAAGTTAAAAATTGAGAAATGTTCCTAAAACAAACAAAAAATAGGGCTGATAAATTCCATTACTGCTGTTTATTTATAGTATTTACCCATTACTAATACTGGATTAAGTCAAGTACATCTTTAACCTAGGTACAGTGTGTAAAAAATAAACTAAAGTTTCATATTGCAGCTGAATAACCCATCACCTCACTCTTCTCTAAGAGTGGGAAGGAAAGGCATATGTTCCTGGTATAGGTATAAAAAGGCATTTCTTGGGTAATGAAAATAACAAGTCATGCAATTAGATGATTGTACACTTATGGAAAAACAAGCATTATTACTTTATCTTCAGTTTCTGACAAAAATGAAAATATTTTCACAAAATATTAGACACAGGATATTTAAGTTTAAACATCTTTAAAATATAGAATAAATGTCTAGTCTAGACTGTACTGCACATGACCTCCAGGCTAACAGATCAGCTGTTTGTTTTTCAACTATCCATCTGGTGTTTCATTTACAGTAAAATGTATGTTTAAGTGTGCAGAAAATGGCTTATATGTCACGTATAAGCAAAAAGAATTATATGGATAATTCACTTACCACAGTGAGTTCACATTTTCGCATAATTCACATTATTCATTCCACTTTTAACCCTATCATTCCATTATCAACCACTACTTCTGCTGCTCTGTATATAATCAAGGCTTTTCTGTATAGTCACCTGGCTGCCCCCCATTCCCAATTAATTAGTCACTTAATATATAAACCATTGTAACAGCTGCCACTCTTCCCCACACAATAGACTCACTATTGTACTACCATTTTGACTCAAATCTGTCAATTTTTGTTGCATATAAGAAACTGAAAAGGAATATAAGAAACAGCAAATACAGAATCTGTCAATTTTTGTTGCATATAAGAAACAGAAAAGCAATTTAAGAAACAGCAAATACAGAATCTGTCAATTTTTGTTGCATATAAGAAACAGAAAAGGAATATAAGAAACAGCAAATACAGAATATGTTGGCCTAATAGACATTTTCACAACACTTGAAGTCTGGTGATCACACAATGATACAATCTTCCCTTTTAAATGAGGAACTGATTTACACCTTTCACAGTGGCCTGCTGTAATCTGATTATATTAAAAGATTGGCTTCAAGGCACACTGCATTGTTTGGCTTTGTTGTTGTGGGACAAAGCAAATGGGGGGAAGTGTGCTATTCAAATCTAAATAAAGGTGATTTGATTTAGATAGGTTCTGTTTATTGTACACTCTTAATGACATTAACAAAAAATATCTTGTTAAAAGAATCATAATTTCACTCTCAGTTGATCAAAGTTTTATTGCAACTTGTCGAAATTATCTCGCTCAATAAAGTTTTACATTTTGTAGCTGGTGTAATATCATATTGAAGGTGACGTCAATATGTAGCGTGAGTGACACCACCTATTGGTGACTTGCTATAACTGCAGCTGGAAACAATCCCTATCTTTTAGACCTGATATATAGCAGTTCTTTCTTTCTTTCTTTCTGCTCGTTTATGTGAGGTGTTACGGTACCGGTGCTTGTGGTGGACAAAAAGAATGGAATCACACCTGAGGGGTTTAATATTTTCAGGTTATCAGTGAAAATTACATTTTTCTATGTTGATGCAGTGTTTAAAGTAGTCAAACTGTACAGTTTTCAAGACATTTAAAAGGACATTCAGCAATTTTTGACACAAAGACAGACACTTTGTCACCTATTGATGAATATTTTAGAGAAGGAAGTGACAGATATTAGTACTCAACAGCATTAACCAGAATTTAATTTGATTTAAACTTGGCATGGATGGATAAGCTGACGTTCCTTTAACACATAAAAAACAAACACAGAAAAGGGACAAACAAGAACTCAACAAATAAAATAAACATAAAGTTTAACATTTGTACGTAAGTGTTAAATAAGAGCGGTGCTGAATTAGACAAATATATGAGGAAACGTCTTAAAAACTGAACAGTTGAACTACTTTAAACAATGCAATGGACATAGACATTGTCATTTTTAATGAGAAACTGAAAATGTGTTAAGACTGTAGTCACCAGGTTTGCTTTTTATCATGTTTGTCCGCTGCAGGCACTGGTACCTGCAGATCCACCGTGCTGTGCCCCTTTGGCCCCAAATCCCGGTTCCAGAGGATTTGGGTCTCCCATCACCACTACCCAACCAAGGGTTTACTGTCTGGTCCTTCTCACTTCTGGGGTAAATATGATATTATGTCAAAAGAGAAAATTGAGGGTATTTCTTTATCAGAGATTGTATCATAATTGCCAATAAAAAATTGGGTTACAAGATGGGATGTAAGAAACATACTTTAATATCCTGTTTTATATTTTCCCTTTAATTAATTCCTCAGTATGACTTAATATATGTTCTGATTCTATAGGTTTATTTATTTATATTTAATGGCCACCTGTTTTCACTTTCTGTGGCAGGTTTCTTGACTCTCAAACTGAAACTGTTTGCTTTTCATCATGTTTGTCCGCTGCAGGCACTGGTACCGTTCCACCAACTAAAGCTAGCATACACACGCTTCCTGTGTATGCTAGCTTATAGGGGAGGAAATCGCCAGAGACACCACGATATGATGTTATGACGATATTTAAATCAGGATCACGATATTATGAGTTGTGAAATCATATGTGGAGATGTACTCACACAACAGCTCTAGTGAAACTAAGCACTTAGCACCATCTAGTGGCCTGAAAAAGTGATTTTTTTTAAACACACACACACACACACACACACGCACGCTCATCGTCATCATAGGTTCATGACTCATTTTTTTCTTTGGGTCAATAAAATCACTCTCCACTGCCAACTTGGTTACGTCCGGTCAAAGCGATGACTGATGGTCGTTGCTGGGCCAGTGATTGGGTCTTGTAGCCGTCAGTCTCTGGGGAGCAGTCTGGATTAGTGACTGACGGTGACAGAATATTAGCACTCTGTGCGCTGGTTGGCCGCTTTGATGCGAATATTCTGTCAATCTCAAAGTGAAAGGGGTCAGAGTGCGGCTAGCAGACGCTATTAGCAGGATACGCTGCAGAAGGACAACACAGGAAGTCAACAAAGTTGCTCATTTACACCAATTTCGTTTCGCTAGTGAAGTTGAAACATCGATATGAGCTCCGGTGCCTCCTCGGTAAGATGACAGTCCCCCACTCAATATTTTAACTCGCTAGCAGCTTTAGCCTCGCTGCCGTTCTCTCCCAAGCTAACTGTTAGCCGCCGCGCTAACGCTGCTTGTTGACAGCCTAAGTATGCCGTAAATATTCGGGCTGCAACTAACGGTTGCAATTCATAATCGATGAATCCGTCGATTACTTTCACGTTTGGTCCACAAAAATGTCAGAAAATGTTGGGTCAGTGTTTACCAAACCTGGAAATAATGATGCTCTCAAACGTATTGTTTTGTCCACAAACCGAAATTAATAAATTTTAATATCTTTGTTACATGGAGCAAAGAAACCAGTAAATATTCACATTTAAGAAGCTGAAAAATCACAAAGCTTGCTTTAATAATGAAAATAACCCTCAAAATGATCAATTGATTATTGAAATAGTTATTAGTAAATTTAGTAATCGATTAATCATTTAACCCATAAAATGTTCATTCAGAGTCTATGACGACATTATACTGAAAGTAAAACACAATTGTATGCAGTCCCATTCAATGCAAAGAGAGCAGCCATAGTCTGTCATGTTATGACTGCAAGACAATAAATATATATGGTGTTTATGCTTAAACACCATATATATGCTTAGACATATGTTAAAGAACATTGTTATTAATACAATTTACATTTCTTAGAGAGCGGTTTCCCCAAAATTGTCAAATAGTCAAAACATATTAACAAATAAAGTAATAGCAAATTTAAATTCTAAAAGTCTGTAAAGGTGTATTTTTATGAAAATACACAATGTTAATGCATTATTTTCTTTTTTATTTATACTGTATTTGTTTATGTAATCATTAACGTCTAAAATTACTGTAAAGGACAATTTACAGATATTTTTGAAGGCTTGCTTGGTTAAGGCAGAATTTAAGTACAAAACTTACAAAAGGCTAAACAAGTTCCTACAAGAAGTGACAAACATTTGAAATTATGATGATAATACAACAGATCTCACAATGATTGACATTGTTTTTGTTTTTCAATTCTTGCTTACATGGTTTTTTTTTGTTTTGTTTTTTTAACTGTCAAGCATCTGTGTTTTGATTTTGTTTTGCAGACCATTGGGGAGTTATTCCTCATCCTCAGTGAGATGGGTTTCACAGAGGAACAGATCCAGGCTGCTGTGCAGGCGGGGCATTTCTCAGTGGCAGAGGCAGCTGAGTGGTGAGTTAAGTTGCCATTATGTGTTGTCCTTCTCATTTTCAAAGGAAAACCCCCCTTCACTAAATGCTGTGGTCTTTTCTTGTGTATTAATAGGCTCTTACAGGGTCAGTATCCACGACACAAGTTGGTCAAGCAGTCACCGCAGCCTGCAGAGACAGCGTTTTCTGCTTTCAACCCACCTAAAGAGGCAACAGGCACTTTCCAACAACAAACATCTCCCACTGGCAGTAGAGGTAGAGCAAGTTTTGACTCAACATGAGTATGATGTTGTTTCCCAACCAAAACCTTTACAAGCCCTAAAACCCTGGCCAGGAAATCACAAAAATAAAAATTTCAGCATTGAAAATGTTTTGTTTTTTTATTTTGATAATCATTTAGTACATAAAATAACACTCAATGCCATGACTCCATCTTTTTTTTTTGCTCTGAGCAAACTTTAAGGCCATTAAAAGGTAGAATAAGAAGAAAATAAATGTTTTTAAATTGTCTGCTT
Source organism: Brachirus orientalis (assembly GCA_016785285.1). Lineage (NCBI taxonomy): Eukaryota > Metazoa > Chordata > Actinopteri > Pleuronectiformes > Soleidae > Brachirus > Brachirus orientalis. The sequence continues at coordinate 8,450,836 of JAFBJR010000258.1, read as the reverse complement.
GGGGACCACATATGGAAAATAGATAGCTGAATCTGGTACAAAGTATCTTTTCTCTTGCTGAAATTAATGTATTTTCTTCACTGTGTTTGATATAAATAAATGTAATAAAATTAATTAAACACATAGTAAGACCAGGTGTCAAATTTATTTTAAATTTCAGTATGACTTTGCCTCTGACTTTAACAGCGAGTCCTTCTTTGGTGCTGAGACCGTCAAAATCAGGCAGCCTGTCCCCGGAGCCATTACCTGTTGAATCTCGCATCAAACACGATAAAAGTGACTTTGAAGAGCAAGAAAGACAACGTGTTGCTCAGGAGGCCAGAGCAGCGAGAAGACAAAAGAAACAGGTCAGTTGTAAAGAAGGACACTAGTAAAAAAGATGTTAAAAAAAAAAATAAAAGCCAAATGTTACCAAACACATGATGTACAGCATATTCTTCTTGTGCCAGGAGCATGAACTGGTGTTGAAGCGGATAGCTGAGGATCGGAAGACCTTACAGCAGAAGACCCAGACCAGTGCTGTCACAGAGATTTCGCCTCCTAGTGGTCAAGGGCAGAAGCTCGGGGGGAAGATTCAGACAAATGTGGATAACAGCTGCGTCCTCATGGTAGGTCCGGGTGAGGCATTGGTACATTGTTAGGTAGGTGTCTAGTTGAATATTGGTGTACCTGAGAATTACAAATGAAAAATGCTTCACACATTTTTGCTACATTTGTGCTTATGTAGTTCAGTTTAGAAATAAAAATACACAATGATATTAATAATAAAATAATAGCACATTAATTTATGAGTACAGTCAAATCATGTTATACGTTCTGATTATATATGTGAGAAGTATAAACAGACAAATTGCAGAGTTGTAATTTTTGTGTTTTTGCAGATTCGGTTACCATCCGGTGAGTCAATCCGCGAACGCTTCCGGGCCGATGCCCCTCTCCGCAGTGTCGTGGAGCACATCTCTGGACGTCACCCCTCCCTTCCGTCCTTCTCTCTCCTCCAGGGTTTCCCTCGGAAACGTTTTGGGGAGGCGGAACTTGCATGTTCGTTGCACTCCCTTGGCCTTACGCCCAATGCTGCACTGTGTATTCAGACCACTCCTCCAGAAACACCTCAGGATCCACCAAGTCCTGCAGATCCACAGTTAGCAGGACAGAATGAGCCTCCACCTAATGCTGTGCCTCTTCGGCCCCAAATACCGGTTCCAGAGGATTTGGGTCTCCCATCACCACTACCCAACCAAGTGTGGGAAGAAGCAGTAAATTATGCAGGGATTCCTGGAGCTGGTCCTTTACTGTCTGGTCCTTCTCACTTCTGGGGTAAATATGATATTATGTCAAAACAGAAAACTGAGGGTATTTCTTTATCAGAGATTGTATCATAATAGCCAATAAAAAATAGGGTTACAAGATGGGATGTAAACATACATTAATATCCTGTTTTATATTTTTCCTTTAATTAATTCCTTAGTATGACTTAATATATGTTCTGATTCTATACGTTTATTTATTTATATTTAATGGCCACCTGTTTTCACTTTCTGTGGCAGTTTTCTTGACTCTCAAATTACCACTTTCTCCCATCATTCAAAATTAAAGCTAATTGGACCAAAAAAAGAGCAAAACTTGCCCAAATTTTTCCAAAACCAACCCAAAATCAGCAGACTGTGCTTTCAGTTTCATCATGAGTAAAGTTCTTTTCTTTCCATTCACCATCAGAAGTGCACCTACCAAATTTTGAGCCTAGTGGCTGGACTTTTTGTCACAACATGGTATTTTTGGTGCTAAACAGGGCGAGGCCAGAGGTTGGTTCCTGATAACGACGAGGAAGCTGCTGGCGTAGAGGTTGATGAGGACGAAGAAGCAGAGGAAGAACCACCTTACATGCTAAATGGTACTGTTCCCTTTGACTGGGCTTGTTACACACACTTGACACTTTCTCCTCCACCCTCCTTGTTTCCACACCACTTCTTCATCCATGATTTTTTGTTCTCTCATATCAGAAACAGGTGACCCCAGCCTCTTGCTTTCAGCTGTTATAAACTTTGTTCTGTTTTATCAAAAATTATGAATATAGTAAGGAGTCTATTTGTGCATCCATCTATCTGTAATTAGCATCTGCTGTGAAACTTCAGATACAAACATTAAAAGTTAATTGGGTTATTAAGTGGCAGTATTTTAAATTTTAGTACTGTTTATCTTGGATTTAATGTAGGGCTGCATCAATTTTTTTTCTTTTGGCTTCTTCCTCTTGAGGAATTGTCAACTACTACTACTGATAATCGATTTGAGTGTTTTGTTAATCAATAAAAACAAAGTAATTTTGGCAACACCATTATTTTGTGGTTTGGGAAACACTGATCAACATTTTTCAAATTTTGGTGGAACAAACAAGACCTCAACTAATCCTGTAAATAATAAACAGATGAATTGAATATGAAAATTAGTGTTTGTTGCAGCCCTAATTTCATCATGGATATTACAACTCTTTTGTGTACTGTAAGTTGCATAAGTTTCAGTTTTCAGAACATTAAATGCTGTCCCCTTAACATGTTTAATGCATAACAAAGATTAGGAAATATGTAGATGAATGCCCCTTTCTGTCTAACGTACAGCTCACAGGGGCAAAACTCCCAAGCCCCACCAATCAGATCCGAGTTCCCTAAGTGCATAAAACTGGACAGCCAATCTAAGATTATGTGGGTGTGATTTAGTATTCAGTCTGTGTGCCAAGACAAAGAGAATAAAAAGATATGCCTATGGTCTAATGTTGTCACTGGTGTAATTTTTACAGAAATGCCAAGGCTGCCTTTCTTTCCAGAGAACAGGATTCGAGGAAGATTTGAGCCGAGGCATCGCTGGCCAGAGCAAGGCAATCGACTCAGGTGGGTGTCTAGATGGTATCATTCAGTCTTATTTACGTCAAAACTTACTGTGTGTGTGAAAGACAGCTATATGCATTTTACAGGGAGGCTTCAGCAGAGGACCAAGCAGTTCCTGAGGATGGAGGAGGTCGGGTTGCACCTGTAGCTGCAGGTTTGGCAGCAGTTGAACGTCTTCAAAGAGCTGCACAGCAAGAAGACCCCAGTGCCTCACAGGGGCAGCCATCGCCTCCTAAAAGACCCTTCAGGACACCAAGCGTACCATCTCTAAGTGCCTTGGCTACCCGTGCAACTGTGCACCTCATGACTGGTGAGAGACCAAAGAGAATCCAATAGTACCATTCTGTGATTTTCAGTCAATTGTGTCTCATTGTTTACTCACTGTGGTCCTCACTCTCTCAGCTCCCAGCATGCAGTACAGCAGCAGCTTGGCATGTCTGACTCCTGAGCTAGCAGAGCTTCTGCTCAACCACATGTCCCGCGAAATGCTTCTTCGTCCACGCACCCTGGAGCTCTTCTTCGGCTGCCCGTTGCAGAAATTTGTTCTGAACTACTACCCTTACTCCACCAACGAGCTCCTCCGGCAGTTAAGGGCCTTTACAGCACTCAAGCACCTGAGTCTCGTCAACTCGCCTCTTATCACAGGTACAGGTTTTCATCCTACAAAGTAGTTTCTACATGACATTGTTGCAACAAGTTTTTTTAATCTCCTGAATTCCTATTTAGACTCTGGTCTGTCGATCTTGTCCCGTCTGGTCAAACTCCAGTATCTGAACCTCTCTTCCTGCAGTAAACTGACCGACTCCTGTCTGAAGCATATCACAGGTCAGGCTTTTTTGTGGTACTCACAATTGCGTGCAAGAATGCAAGTCCCCCAGCCTAAGATGCTCTGAGTCAACTACTAATTGTTTAATTGGTTTTTGCCTTTGTGATTTTCTTGCACATCAAAGATATTTTACACCTTCCTGTGGCTCTTTAAAGGTTTGAAGAGTTTGTGTTACTTGTCGCTGGACCAGACGAAAGTGAGCGATGCTGGGATGGTGCTGTACCTCCAATCGGCTCCGTCCTGCCTCTCTCAGCTCAGCCTGAATCAGACAGCAGTGACGGAAGCCACGCTGGTAGTCCTTCCTGCCTATGTGCCCCAGCTGCGACTCCTTAGCATCAAGCAGACGAAGGTACTTCAGCTCTGCACAACACACTTGTGTAAGACACGCAAGACGCATGTCTCTCATAGGTGGTGTGGCTGCTCTAATCACTTGACATGTGCCTAAATAGAAAGCAAGAAGGAATGCAGGAAACTGCAGGAATGGGCCACATTATTGGTGTACTGCTTATTTTCAACCTCCTGTTTTGATTTCTTGTTTCCTCAGATCAAAGATGTCTCAGCTCTGGCACAGCTGTCAAACCTGCAGACACTCAACCTGGATGAAACTGGTGTGACAGAGGTGTCACTGAAGCACATTGCCACCCTCCCTGCCCTGTCCTCCCTCAGTCTGGCGAGAATTCCTTTTGTCGATGGCAACAATGCCCTGCAGATCATCTCAGGCCAGTAACTGCGAACGAACAGTCACAAATAAGCAGACAAGGTCAAGTGTGTGTCAAATCAAACTTACAGATGGTTTCTACCTTCCTTCCAGGTCTAAAGTTGACTCATCTCACCCTTCCTGGACGCCACTCTGTGAACGACAGTGGGTTGGCTCACCTCTCCGATCTGTCCCTGCTTGTAGAGCTGGACCTGATGGACTACACCCAAGTCACAGATGAAGGAGTTAAACACCTCTCCTCCATGACTAAGTCGGTACCATTAATCACTGGTATATTACACTGATACTCAGACAACTAAGCTTTTGTATGAGAACCATCACAATAGGCATGTTGACACAGATACTGTGTATAATGTATGCAGGTTGAAGAAGCTGTCACTCAGCAACACTCAGGTGACAGACGTTGGACTTCCATCTCTGCGTGGGCTGCACGAGCTGCAGGATCTGTCTTTGGACAAGACAGCCGTCACCAGCCGAGGAGTGGCCGAACTCATCGTCTGTCTGCCGCACCTTGAGGTGAGACGATGGTCATTCTGTTTTTAGGATTTTATTTACCCAACAGGTCACTACAGAGCTTAAAGCCATAACTCTTTTCTCTAGCAATCACTTTTAAAAGTGACATTAGTGACATCTAATGGTGAGATTGCAACAAACAGGACTCTCACTAACCCCTCCATTTCACAAGCACGTTGGATAACTATGGTGGATGTCGTCAAGAAATGTTTTGTATAGTCAGTTAATGAATTTCCCATAGCTACAGATGTTTTAAAGTTTCTTAAATTTGAAAATTTAGCTTCCACTTTCAAATACACACCCTTATTCTCATGGTGTATTCTAAAGCAAACAAACTCATTTTAATTTTACACATCAGGAGGGTTTACTGAAAGAAATTGAATATACTACCCATAACCATGTTTGTTACTCAATGGACCTTTTAAAATCAAAAGGTTGATTTTAAAAGGCCCAACCAGTGACTATTTGTTTCTGTGACCATACATTTGATCTGCTGCTAGTATGACTTGTTTATTAAGAAAAGTAAGCAAGGAGATAGGTATTTTTCTTTGCATGATTGTATGGTAATGTCCAGTGCTCGTTTTTTTTCCAGGTGTTGGGGTTGGCCAACACACAGGTGGGAGACTCTGTACTAAGGAGAGGCGTGATCCGCTGCAATCAGCTCGTTAAGATTAATCTCAGAGGCACACGAATCACAGACCGTGGTAAGGTGACACACACTGAACCAAATGGCTTTTTGACCAACTATATCTTTCTTAAGATTTGTAAAACATTGTATTTGATTTTTTTTCCCAGGTCTTAAGTTTCTTAAACACATGCACCTGTCTCAGGTGAATCTGGACTGCACTGGTGTGAGTATGATTGGGATCGCAAACCTCCTCTCTTACTCCAACATCGGCAGCATATGGGCCTGCCACACTCGCGCCATCCCACTTGATGAGGTGTCGGATGAGGAGTGGGAAGCCCAGTGAGCATCACTACCTTCGACCGGTTCATTATACCCGATAGCACTGCTGACTGCTGCTGTCCTCTTAACCCCTGCTGCCTCCAGCATCACCTGGAAACAGCATAACCAAAACACTCCAACTTGCACTGTTTCAACTGCAGCTAGTGCCACTAATGGTCAAACATGCATGCCAAGTTGAAACCTTTAACAGGAGCCTTGTGTTTAAGATAGGCCAAGGATAATGTTTACATACTGTATATAGAATCAGTATTCACATGCAGCTTTTCCGGAGGTGGTCACCTGGCAAACTTCATAGCTTTAAGTGCAGCCCTGTATGTTGGAGATGGCAGTTTCTCTTTGCTGGTGCAGAATTATACTTTATGTTGGTAAAGCAACATAAGAGCATTGATTTTCAGGCTGATAAGATATTAAATGATAAATCAATTAACTAATTGTTAATTCAACCAAAAGTGGTTGTTAATTTGGTAGATAGTAAGGCATATGGTTTCAGTCATACTTTGGTCACTTAGTATTATAACATTGGACAAACATCTCATTTTAAGATGGATTAGTTCAAACATTGACCATTTGGGGGGGTAATTGGCTCCTATTTAAATAAGTCATGTAACGCATTTGTTGACTAACCAATGATCCCGAGAACAGCCATGTCTTCAAGAAGCATGTTAGCCATAACTAGCAAGCAGCTAGGGGAAGAACAACTCTACTATGTGAATAACTTTGAATTCCTCAAATGAACGGCGGAATGACATGACTTCAACAACACCACCTGAAACACAAGTATCCAAAACGCTATGTTTAGTTTGTAAGCAAACAATGTCTACTTACTAGTCTAACCGTAACAGAGCCAGGTTACCGTCACTCCATCATCTCACCATCTCTCAGCTGACATTGGCAAGTGAAAGGAGGACCAATATTCACCCTTGTCTAGCATCTCATCCTATTACTCTCCCACTGTTTCTTTGACAAAAATCTTAAAACCTCTTTGGTGTCTGTATGGTCTCTTCCCTTGACAATGATGCATATATCTGCTGCTTTAAGTTTAAATTGTTTTTGGTTTTGTTTGCCATTAAATATCCATGTTTCTGTTCCAGTTTAACTCTCTCTAAAGACCCAGACATAAATTATTTTACTTTTTGAAATCACACCTGTATGTATTTTAGGTGTCTTGCCGAAGTTAACTGCATCCTGGAGATGCATTGGCCTCATGTTTATATAAGTATCTTTCAAAAGTACCTTTAATGTTAGTTTGCCAAGAAATACCAATATTTTTTTTGGCAGTAAAGACATTTAGTTACCTAGTGAGCTGGTGAGAAAAATACAAAAGTCATAAAACTGTATCAAGGGGATAAGATCTATGCAGCCATGCAGTTCACAAATCAGAATCCAAATTAACATCTTTTCACTTCTAGTTTTGTCCTCATTTACAGAGATGTAAAATAGTTTATTTTCCCTAAAAGCCTTTTGATTTGTGGATACAACCACTGTTTTCATCAGGGTTCAAGAAGAATAAAAGCTTCTCAATCTAAATATTGTTTTGATGTTCTGATCATTCAGACAAATATTTTATTGCATTACATTGTTAAATAAGGCCGAAATGTTTTACACAGAACAGAAGTCAACTTTTAAATATCATAAAATATGACCTAAAAGCTGCTGCATACATGGCAGGAAGAAAACGGAACATTTGGAAAAAATAAAACTTTCCTATGAACACAGCACAATGGAATGCATTCCAAAATGCACCGAGATGGTTCAGGTGAAATCAGCCAATCAAGAGTGCAGCCTGAGGTGAAGGGAGTGGGGTTGGGTTTAGCAAGATGCAGCACTGTGAAACCGAAACTGAAGAATAGTACAGTATGTTGAAGAGACGTGTTCAGTAAGATGCATAAGAGATTGTTTCTGTTGTAGTTGGGATGTTTCCTGCAGTGCAAACCTGTCTCAGCCTTCTGTGAGCTCACAGACCAAATGCTTGACGCAGGACAAAAGGAGTGGCTCAGTGTGCAACGGTTTCAGATGTCATGCGCTTGCTTTTCAATCTTTGATTTCAAGTGCTCCTTATATGCCAGGATGTCCCTATTCCACTTTGTGATGGTTTGGTTCTCACACACCCAGATCTCATTAGCCACCTGGAACAAAGAAAATTGAGATTAGAATGGTGCCAGTCACAATGGTTTGAGGTTTATCATATTACACAAATCCATCAAATGATAATATGTACCTGTTGAATTAGCCTGAAGTCGTGGCTGACTAGCATCATGCCACCCTCAAACTCATTGACTGCTTCTGCCAATGCATCAATAGTCTCGATATCCAGGTGATTGGTGGGCTCATCAAGGAACAACATGTGAGGGTTCTGCCAGGCCAGCCAGGCAAAACACACCCGACACTTCTGACCGTCCGACAGGTTCCTGATGGGACTGACCTGGAAGATGGTTACAGTCAGTAATCCTGAGGCTGTTCTTTACTCTTTTACCATAAAGTAAATTTCAAAAAAGTAATTCCCACCTGCTGTTTTCCAGTCAGCCCATAGCGACCAATGATCTTCCTCATCTCTTCCTTTTCTTTGATCTCAGGGAAACACTTCATCATGTACTCCAGAGGAGACAGGTCCAGCTCCAGCTGCTCTGTTAGGTGCTGGAATTTAAGTAGATACACATTGAAAGATGTTCCATTTTACTGCTTTTCTTAGGAAATTTCTATTCAGAATCCAATGTTTTTTGATTTTCTCCCGGATTCAGATGGAATATTAGTACAATGTATGATTTACCTGATGATATCTGCCAATCTTGACGTGAGAATGTTTGCGGATCATGCCATCGGTGGGTAGGAGCTACAGAGAGAAAATATAAAAGATATCAACTCAAAAAAAAAAAAAAATGTTGCTGTAGGACTCTGGGGAAAAAAATTTAACCAACCTCTCCCATCAGCAGCTTCAGTAATGTAGACTTTCCTGCTCCATTGGGCCCCACCAGAGCTACTCGTGTATCCAAGTCAATCCCAAACTCCAGGTTTTTATATATGTGCGGCTACAGGAAACATTTATAAAAAGGGTGGTTGGGACTGAGAAATAAACCCATACATCAGTGAACATTCTGCGATACCAAGTATACTCACTGTGTTGTCACTGTACTTGAAGCTCACATTCTGAACCATGATAACAGGAGGAGGAATCTTCCCACAGGGAGGAAAATAAAATGACAGAGTCTGTGGGGGATTGAGAGATTCATTAATTTCAAATGTCAACGTGATGTGTCACTGGGTGAAACCCCAACGAGCTGTTCAGTTTTAAAACTAGTATTACAAGCCTATAAATCTGTAACCAATGAAAATACAATACCTTGTCATTCACAACTTTTTCTGTCAAGCCTGAGGCCACCATCTTCTGCAGTGTCTTCTCTTTGCTCTGTGCCTGTCGTGCCAGTTTTGCAGAGCCATGGCCAAACCTGGCTATGTAATTCTGGAGGAGAGGTATACACAGACCAATGAGGGATACTCTGAATCATGACTGGGTAAAATAAAATCACTGACTTGTAGTGGTTTTCCCTGCAAATTGATTGGGTTGAAGTAGCCTTAAACTCTGTCAGGTAGATTGAGAAACTAGTTATATATTGATTTTAAAATGTATTTATTACAATGAAGCCCGACAACTTTCAATGAAAGCATTCCACCATGAGTGGAATTTTCTTGTACCTTCATGTGTGCTATCTGGTCCTGTTCCCAGTTGAAGCGCTTCATCTGATTCTCTTCCAGCTCCTCTCTGGTCTTCACATACTGGTCGTAGTTACCCTTAAAACAAAAATAGATTTGCATGGTCATCCAACAGGCCTTCCAACAGACATTAATAGTAACCACCTATCCACAGTTTCCTTATTTAGCATAATATTTAGATATATTTATGTTTAGAGGGTACAGTCGGTTCAAGAGACAAGAATTCCCAAGGGATGCTAGGTCTATTTTAACCTTCTGGCAATGTGTAATTTTCCTTTAAGAGACTAACAGAGGTTTCAGGTCAAGGTCTTACCGTGTAATACTTCAGTTTTCTCTGATGCAGATGAATGATGTTGGTGCACACACCGTTCAGGAAGTCTTGAGAGTGTGAGATGAGCACAAGGATTCGCTTGAACCTGAATAGAAGCACAAGGGTCGTTCAGAATCATATTCATGAACATGGTTAATACAATGATAACCATTGTGACTAATGAAACAGTGAAAAAGGATCTGGGACTTACGACTTGAGCTCTTCTTCCAACCACACACAAGCATCCAGGTCCAAGTGGTTTGTGGGCTCATCCAGCAACAACATGAAGGGTTTGATGAACAAGGCTCTGCAAAAACAATGTAGACACTCTTTTAAAATGAAACAAAATGTCTAACTGTAAAACGTATATAATTATATTTAAAAAGGTTTTTTATTCCTCATTTATACAGTAACTAAAATTAAGTATGCTCATATAAGTATCCACTGCTATGAACACATTTAACTATACTTGGCACAAAGCAGCTTATGTACATTTCTGAATAATATAAACTTTGTTTTCACCTAGCTAGAGCAACTCGCATCCTCCATCCGCCACTGAAGTCCTTTAGTTTTTTATGCTGCATAGCAGCAGTGAAACCCAGACCGTGGAGGATCCGTGAGGCTCGCACTTCTGCCTTGTCTGCGTCCAGCTCTTCTAGACGCTCATACAGTTCCATCAGCTTCTCACATTCAGCTACAAAAAGGAATAAGATACATTCACCATTGATCTCAGTACCCACAAGACAGCTTAGCACATTTTAAATTTTAATTAAATTAAATGTTTTACTATTTCATTGACTCTAATCAGCTCATTCTTGTACCCTCTGCAGTTTATTATTTCATAATTATCACAAGTAACTCACAGTCCTCATGGGCAAGTCTCTCCGCTTCCTTCTCCAGCATGATCCTCTGTTCATCAACCTCCATGACACACTGCAGAGCCGTCTTTTCACTAGGGGCCATCTCCCGGGTCAAGTGGTAAATATCTATGTGCTCTGGAATGGGAATCTCTCGATGCCCAATGGCTGACAGCAGCATGGATTTTCCTGAAACAAATCAATAATAATTTTAATGACTTTTTCTTGTAAGCCTACTACAATTCAAGCAGTTCATGATGCCGTGAAGTGAGTGTTGTAAATGCAGAAGAGGTTATTGTCAATAAACGCTGTATCTATCTATATGTGGAGATAGCAGTGCAAATGTCCCATGCCATGAGAAACCAGGTACCTGTGCCGTTAAGACCAATGAGGCCATAGCGTCTGCCTGAGTTGAGCTCCAGGCTGGTGTCTGCGAGCAGCTCCTGCCCATGGAAGGTGAGCGACAGGCTGCTGATGTGGACATCAGTGCTGTTGGGGTGTGAGGCAAGAACACCCGTCACAGCCCGTGCCTCTGTCTTGCGAAGCTCAAACTCATCCAGCTCCTGGGTTAAACTGGCAATGTCTGTCAAACAGATCAAGACAATCACCTTTCACTTACAGACGGAATGACAAGTTCAGTTGTTTTGCACTGTCCAACTGTGACTCAAAAAATGCATGTTACAATACAGCATCTTAGGAATGACTTTACCAAAACAAAACTTTAATGGAAATAAAAGTATGAAGATTAGTGATCCACTCACCATTGCTTTCTGCTCCGTTTTGCTGGGTCTCTGGTTGTTCACTTTCTCCATTGAGTTCATCAGATTTCTTGGTACGCTGGCGAGCTTTGGCAGCCTCCTTCTTCTTTGCTGCCTTCTTCTTGGCCAAGTCGGATGGCATGGTTGTGTAAGGCTAATAAAGAGTTAAAAATGAAAGGGGAGGGAGGACACAGATTACTCGCATCATCAGATCGTCATCGTCAGAATGTACCTTGATTCTAAAGCAGAGTGCGGTCCAGTCCTGGAATGGCATTGACAATCAACGCATTTTGTCTTGTTAACTCTACTTGCCTAACTTGACAAGAGGTCCAGGAAATTAAGACCAGTCAGTAAGTGAGATACACACAAGACAGATGAAGGGAGGAAGAACAAATCAATACATCAAAAAAGTAACTTTTAAGCCCATTATTTACTTTATATTAGGAAATGGGCTCTTTATTATAGTATTATTATAATACCAAATAAACAAAATGTTAACATAATTTACAGACTAATTAGTTCTTGAATGCATACAAAAGCTGCATACTTAAAACCCTGAAGTTCTGGTCTTTGATATATTATATGTATGATTATAGATAATTTTCTCTACACGGTCTTAGATAGAGATATAAAAATATGACTAATCACATGTGAGCAGAGTACACTAGATAAAAAATGACTCATCGTTGACAGAAACTGGTGGTAATACGTACACACCGGTGAAGCACCGTTACTAATGAATTGCGTAAAGAATTATCTAATGTCTTATTACTAACAATGCAAGCACTCCTCGGTTGGTCATGATTTAGGGCCTAATACAGATAACGGAACATTCTGTAAAAAATAGTGGGAATGCTAATCCCGTTCAGTCCCACCTGCTCACACGTTGTGCTCCTCACGTTATAAAGCCCGGCTGTTAGCGGCTAAAGGAAGCTAATGCCGCTAACAATGGCACAACATTTTAGCTCTCGTTAGAATGTCTAGATGAAGACATGACTAGGACAGAATGGTCAAAGCGTTGTTCCACATAAGGTGTCACACGTGAGAGGCGGATTATATCCATTTTTACAAACGGTCCGCTAATCACGTTAGCCTAAGCTAACAGCGGCAGTCAGCGACAATTGACGGGCCTGTGCCGTTCAGCTCACTTGACGCAAGGCCCAAGTAACTACGGCAAGCATTGAAGGCAACGAATTCGGCGAATGGGTTCGAATTAACTGTGCCTGTGTCAGCTATTTGGGTGTTAATTGTAAGACCGCGTTTAAATCGATCTTACCTTGATAATGCGTTACCGGTCTCCGAAGCACACCGACGTCTCGTGTCCAATTTTTTGCCGGGTGGATGTAGCCGCACGCCGGACCGCCAGACTAACCATATAAGGACAAGAGGGGCGGAGAAAGTATATAGCCCCGCCCCTCGACATGAGTCCGCAATAGGAAATAGACCGTATGCAATCCTACACTATTCCATTCATAAAATGTCATACTAATATACTTCGATCAACTTTCATTAAATTATCTACATTATTTATAATGATGCAGTGGGCCCGTGAGCACAGAGTTTAAGGTGCAATGTTTGACTTTTCAGGTTAACTGTCACAAATTGAATATACTAGCCATAAGTAGTTTGTATGAGTGTATAATCACTTTAAAACAAAAAAATGTATTGGGTTTGTTTGTAGCTTTAAATTATTAATTCTATTAGTACTTAACGCGAGGGCCTTGCTTTACAGAGGTCGCCATCTTGCTCAGCCATGTTTCAATAGCAGCCCTAAAACAAATCAAAAACAAATCAGCCAGGGTATGACTTTCATGTTTTGAACTGGAAGCTTACTACAACATTCCTTCTGCTACATGAAAGCCGCCATACAGTTCTAAGAATCAAACCGAACAATGCCAAACTGTGGATCAGTTACAAATGCTTAAAAATCCTGAAAACGTGTTAATCTCCAACACTTACCAAGGAAATTTCTTCTACCTGTAGAATCTCTCAATATTTAACAGATGAGTCTGGTGTATTTAGCAACAGCACTGCTGAAAATCAGTGATCATGAGCTGAATACTCATCAAATAAACAATATACTGCATATCTTAATGCATTATATCACCATATAGGTGTTATAAGTATATATGACAATATCACTCACTTGCTGTGGGACATACTGTATATGATAGGGATACACAATATTGGACTTTTTACCGATATGCCAATATATTGGGAGTGCCTGGGATGATAACTGATACAAATATTTATGTTTTCCATGCACCCAACTGCAGAGGTAATTTGGTCTCATAATATTTTGCATACTCATGTCACATCAGATTTAGTTGTTTATTCATTGCACTTAAGAAATGCATTATATTATTCATATAATCAATGGCATGCACAGATATTTGGAAGGGCGGGGATGAAAATTAAAGGGGCACCTAATGTGAAAAAGTAACAATGTGGGGATGGCGCAACTAGAACAATTAAGGCAGGTATGTACAAAGTGCGAACTGGGGCCAAAGGCAGTTGGGGACTGAATTTCATGTGGGCCTCCACACATTACTGCTGTTTAATTCATTTGTACAATGAGATGGGTATTTTCTATACAGCAATGAATATCATTTCCCCTAAAGGCACCCTATGGGACACTGTCATGTAGGGGCAGTAGGGATCGTTTTGATTGGAAGGGCACCCATAGGAAACAAAGTTACAAGGGCATCTTCTAGGGCACTGCCTCACTTTTCTCCACAGGTAAGGCAGTCCTTTAGAAACAGTCAAAATTTCAAATTTATATTTTTCTTTAATATGCGTCTTGTGACACTTAAGTGAGTTTCATTTTGTCCATTAGGGCAATATTAGCACACACCCCCCCCCCCCCCCCCCCCCCTTGCTAGATTTAGCCCCCCCCCCCCCCCCCCCCCGTGCACGCCACTGCATATAATGCATTTCTTCATGGAACTTTTATGTTTTGTTTTTAAGAGATTGTTGGGTTGTTGTTGGACAAAACATAAGATTATTGGATTTTTTTTTAGTGTGTGAAACATTTTTCACATTGTATGGACCAAACGACTTATCGATTATTGGAGAAGATAATCGATATATTCACAAATAATGAAAATAATTTTTAGTTGTGTTTTCTTATCAAGGCATGGTTTATTATTATGTGTACAAACGGCTCTCCTGTCGGTCAGTGGTGATGCTGTTGCTGCAGCAGCAGCAGCGGGGACTGATGAGGATGATGCGGATGAAAAAAAACACATTTTTCCTGTGTGCATGTGGCACTCCGTGTTTGAGGAAGTAAAGTGGAGAAAATGGACGGCGTGTGGACGACGGCTCTGTTGATTCGTGCTGTTGTTTTACCTAGATCGGCGAGGACAAGTGTTGGATCGGTAGCTTCGTGTCTGTGTTCGTGGAGATGGACCGAGAACGAGCGACGTATCTGCTGTACTCAAACGGCGGACGCTATGTTAGCATGTTAGCATGCCCTTTGATGTTTGCTTTTTTCTCCCCGACACATAATACCGCTGTTGTTTGGAATGTAATTTCAACATAATATAAGAAAAACATTTAAACCCTCTCGTGTTTTAACTAACAAAAGCTCGATAAAAGCAAACTGAAAAGGTAACCGCGCTACGTTAGTTAGCCCTCTATAGGTAGCTATTAAAAGCTAGTCAAAATTGAATATTAGCGCTAACTAAGAAAACTATGGTGCATCCTTAGTAGCGGTGCCTAGGTAACACAGTAGTAACTAAAATAACCAGCCTGGTTAGTGAAGCCGCATTAAACGTTTATAGCGCTGATGAGCAATCAGTTATTAATTCTTTTAGACTAGTTTATATCGTTAATTTAGCATCAAACTCTTAGGCTAACGATGAATCACGTTCTTTTAATTTCACGGTCTGAACATTTTCACCATAGGCTAATTTAAAACGTTATAACCGCTCAATAATTAACATAAAACACAATATGGATCATTTTCAGGGCAATTTTTGCTGACATTTCTCTCCTGAATGTGGTAAACCAGGACAGGAAACTTGACACTTGTTCAAATGCTGAGCACACTGTGAAAAAGATTTTCCAGAGCAGCCTCATTAAGTGTAGCTCCTAAGTACCAGAAATGCGCGTCTCCTCGGTTTTGGCCCTGTTCAGGCCTGCTTTACCCCTCATCCTCGGGCTCTCTCTGGGGTGCAGTCTGAGTCTTTTAATGGTCTCCTGGACGCAGGGAGACACCGACGACTCCTGCAGGGATGAACTGGGTAACGGAGGGCTTTTCCTGGGCAGAGGCGATGCCCAGAGAGTCTCCAGGGATGAAGCCGTGGACGAGGATTTCCAGCCACGTATAGTGCCATATCACAAGGACCTGAACAAGCCTCACAAGAAAGTTCTCAGGTGAGTGTAGGAGTCCTTAAGCAGAACACCACATATATTCATAAATAAGGAAGTGTGGAAAGTCTGTGGCAGACATTTACTTTTTCCAATGGATTTTAAGACTAATTCTCTTTTTTTAGTAAGGATTAGATTAGATTTAAATCTGTTTGGTCATAGTTATTTAGTTGTCACCCCATTAAATAAGCCAATAAAGTACTTCTCTTACCTGTGGAAATATTTAAAAAGATGTCTAAATTGGCTACAATCCCTGTTGTCTATTTTATTTATATTTACATTGATATAGACCTATGCTTGAAATAAAGTAGTTAGTTTGACAGAAACAGCAGTCTGTCCTTTTGTCATAGCAGCTCCATGAGGAATGAGTTGTATCACACAGATAGAGGGAAGAAAGCCTAGAGGTCGACCAGTGTGGGTTTTATTGTGCGTTTATTTAAGTGAGGTTGCTTATAGACAAACAACATATCCAGATTTACTACAGAAAATGTCTGTAGGGGCTGTATGTGTGTACGCTTTTGTTTGCAGAAGTTGCTGTTTGAGTGAGCTCATGTACACACAGTAGGAGAAACTCAAGGACCCATAACAAGTGAATGGGCAAGTGTCTTGCTTTGTTGTAGGCTCCGGCATTCTTTGTAGATTCTCCTGCTGTTGTGAGCACGTCCCGATGAGACAATCTCCCACTGCATTGGACATATGCAAACTCTGGAGAATGTCTGGTTATAATCTCGAGTTAGTGTCTGAAAACAGCCTTTGAGTCTGCAATCATTATTTCTTGTGATAACTGTAATGGGAGAAATGAAGTCACCTTTACTCGTGCTCCGAGATCTTCATTTTATTATTTTCTCCGTGTGTGTTTCTTTGTCCTTTTCCCCAGAACCCGTTATATTCACACTGAACTGGGCATCAGAGAGCGACTGCTTGTGGGGGTGCTGACCTCTCGGGCCACCTTGAACACGTTGGCTGTGGCAGTGAACCGCACTGTCGCACACCACTTCCACCGGACCTTTTTCTTCACGGGTTTGCGTAGCCCCAAAGTACCACACGGTATGACTGTGGTTGCCCATGGCGACGACCGCCCAGTATGGCTCATGTATGAGACAATCCGTCACCTACACCAGCATTATGGCTCAGACTACGACTGGTTCCTCTTAGCACAGGATGACACTTACATGCAGGCAGATCGTTTGACTGAGCTTGTGGGCCACCTCAGTGCAGGTCAGGACCTGTACATGGGCAGGGCGGAGGAGTTCATTGGTGGGGAGGAGAAGGCACGCTACTGCCATGGGGGCTACGGCTACCTGCTCTCTCGCAGCCTGCTGGCCCGTCTTCAGCCACATCTCGACACCTGCCGTAATGACATCCTCAGCGTGAGACCTGATGAGTGGCTGGGCCGCTGCATTATTGACTACCTGGGTCTCAGCTGTGTGGAGGCACAACAGGTAAAGACTTATAAACATCAGTTTTATTGGTGAAAAATCTGTTTTTACATCATGTTTTTCTCCATTGTTTGTGCGGCTCTTAGGAGATGACCTATCGCTATTTTGAACTTGGGAAAAATGCTGATCCAGAGCGTGAAGACAGCACACAGTTTAAAAATGCTTTCACAGTGCACCCTGTATCGGAACCCAATCTCATGTACCGCCTGCACAAACGCTTCAGCCAGATCGAGCTGGAATGGACTTACCTACAGATTGAACAGCTCCAGGTTTGTGGTTACACAACATTCTGTGAGCTAAAAAAAGTGACAGTATAGTTCTTTGTAACAGTATACTCTTTGATCTCTCCATCAAATCTGATATGAACCGGTGTTAAAATTATTTGAATAATGTAGTATTTATACATGCCAGAAAGGTAAAACAAAGTGTGCAGTGTTATATGCTACTGTCATCTTATTACGAAGTGGTGTTATTGTGTAGTGAAGAAGCTAATCACAGGTAATTAGAGCTGTTCTGATTTGATTTAACTGAACCTTACACCACTAAGCACTGGGCAGAGTGTTTACACATTTTTATTGATAATGTATGCTGTATGACACATTTCTGTGTACTCATCAGATTCAAATCAACAATCTGAGCAATCTGACACCAGAGGGTAAAGCTGGAGTGACGTGGCCCATTGGAATCAACCCTCCCTTCAAACCAAGAACGCGTTTTGAGGTCATAAACTGGGAGTACTTCACAGAAGAGCACATCTACTCATGTGTCGACGGCTCTCCAAAGTGTGAGATGAGAGGGGTGGATCGTGCTGACGTAAATGCAATTCTGGAGATCGCAGTGGAGTGTTTAAATGAACGCTACCAGCCACAGCTGCGCTTCCGTAAACGCCGTCTTCTTAACGGGTACCGGCGCTTTGATCCTACGCGTGGTATGGAGTACAGGCTGGACCTCGCACTGGAAGCTTATACCCAGAAAGGCCACAGTCAAATCATTGTAAAACGGGTCAACTTGTTGCGACCTCTAAGTGCAGTTGAAATTATCCCCATGCCTTACGTGACGGAGGCTACACGGGTGCAGGTCATCCTGCCTGTCACTGCTCAGGATCAGGATTATGTCAGTAACTTCCTCGACATGTATGTGATGAACACTCTGGACACCCACGATAATGTATTACTCACGTTCTTGTTCATATATGATCCATTTGATGCGCAGCGAGTCAGCCAGACTGATGTGTTTGCTGGCATCAAGGCGATGATTGGTGAGGTGGAGAAACGCTACGGAGATGTGAAGATTCCCTGGATAAGCGTGAAGACAGAGGTGCCGTCACAGGTCAAGCTGATGGACATCATCTCCAAGAAACATCCAGTGGACACTTTGTTCTTCCTGTCCAGCGTGTGGACTGAAGTCAATGCTGATTTCTTGAACCGCTGCAGAATGAACGCCATTAGCAACTGGCAAGTCTTCTTCCCCATCCACTTCCAGGAATACAATCCTGCGGTTCTGTACCGTGAACAGCAGCCTTCTGCCGCCTCCTCTTCTTTTGCCTCCGAGTCACTGCGGGACGGCCACTTTGACCGCCACGTCTTTGATGAGGCCTGCTTTTACAATGCGGATTACATGACTGCACGGACAAAAATGGCTGCTGACATCTTAGATAATGAGGAACTGCTGGAAAGCATGGACGTGTATGATATATTTGTCCGTTACTCAGGCTTACATGTGTTCAGAGCTGTAGAACCGGCGCTGATCCAGAAATACGTACGGCGAGCATGCAATCCTCGGTTCAGTGAGGATATCTACCACCGCTGTGTACTCAGCAACCTGGAGGGTCTTGGGTCCCGCTCGCATCTGGCCATGGCTCTTTTTGAGCAGGAACAGGCCAATAGCACCTAGAGAACACATAAAGTACTATTGCAACCTCACATATGCTGTGTGGAGTAAAGGATACTCACGCTTAATGCTGTGAATTGTTACTTTTGTAATCCATACACTGAAATTCTCACACTTCTGTTTGTCACAAAGTGGTGAGGCTCAGTTTTTGACAGTGCTGATGTGCGCTCAAACATTCTGCTCACTGACTAGAAGTATATCTGACAATTTTATGAAACAATACAGTTTTTCCCCCTGCGTATGGACATTCATGGAATACAGAGGAGCTCTTCATTTTTCTGCTGTTGGTATATTCTTATAGAGAATTTACACATTATATTTATGAACATTCATGGAAATTAAATAAATAAAAGCTGCTGTTGCTAAACCTCTTCCCCTGGCTACTCCTTTGGTGGGTTCAGTACCACACTCACCAACCACTTCTCCTGTTGTCTCTTAAGTAAATGTCAATTAATTGTATCAACATCTGATCAACTATCAAAATCATCCCTTATCAAAATTTAGGAAAAGTAGCTGAGCTGGTGGAAAGAAAAATCAGTCCAGATGTTTTGCGAACATGATCTCTGTTGTGGATGTCATTCTGTCTCCGTTTGGTCTTTGTGAATGGAAATGTATGTAACATTTGTATGCTGCATCATTCATCTGGAAACAGTCGAGCAACGATATCAGACCTGACTGAGGGAGGACTGGTGTGTATACAGCAGCAGCGCAGGGGCATTCTCTTCTGAATTACTGTTTTTTTTTTTTTAAATTTACTTCAGAAACCTTTTGTGGGGGCTACTTCTTGTCTTCAGTTATACTATAACCTCTTTGCAGCCGTCTCAATATATTGTACAATGTTGCTGTTGCCTCCGCCAACAAATTACTTCCTGTGTGCAGGGAGGGAGAGTCGTGTGGACTAAATCAGCATTGTGTGAACTAATTTGACAACAATTTTAATGTAATGGACCTGTTTATATTTAAGGGTTGTGCACTACAGTTTTAAGTGTTGTCAAGCAATGATAATCAAGCGTGTGGAGCGACTGAGTAGAAATCAGGTTTAAGTCTTCCTTCCTTTGTGAAGATATTTAAAAAAATAATACTGGAAAAAGCTGAAGCTGTTGGCTGCCTTTTCATTTACATTTTTAAATTAAAGAGTAATTCTGACACTGTAAGTTGTTTCTTTTTGTACCCCTGAAAGTATATACAAATATAAAACTGTTTCTAGGTTTTGTATGCACCAGGTGAGGTGAATATAGCCTGCATCACTTGTGGTGAGATGCTCATATTCACAGTAATGCATATTGTATTCCTTCCAGTTTGCCTCAACTCTTACTGCGGCGCTCGAAGGCAGTGAACAGTTTGTTCTGAAGTGTTCCGTGCCCCACCTTGTCTCCTCACACCCCGTCAGTAACTCCTCACCCAAGCCCAGGCCTCCCGGGGATTGGAAAATTTTGTTTACGTGCATGTCTTTGGAGGAGAGAAGTGAACCCAGTGCCCAGAGGGAGGGTCACGTCTACGTAGCTGAGCTCTGCTGTGGAGAGAGAGAGTGGTCAAACTTCATAGTGACAGGCTTGAACAAGCTGAATGACTCATTTCACACAACCTCCTTTATGAAGGGGTGAGATGATCACACTGAAGCTCCCCTCACCCACCAAACGTCTTGGGAAAATGAGGTATTAGTGGAGTGAAAGAGGCTCTTTTTGAGGTGGAAGCATGACTGTGGTCAGGATTATAGCAACGCTGTTAATTCACAGTGGAAAAGGCTCCACCTGTGAAGTCAGTGAACAATAAACTGTCTGTCTGCCACCTCGGACAAACGCCTCGCTCATGCTGAAAGTCAAACCTCCAGAGAGCCTCAGAGAAAAATCAGCACTTTGTGAGTTCTCTGTTTGAGGAGGATAATTTTCCTGATTTTAAAGTATTGCTGCACAAATACATTAACTGTTTTATCCTCAAAATGACAGAGTTCACAGGGGTCATTACAGGTACAGACAGGATTTTTATTTTATTGACAGGAGGAAACTTAGCTTCCCTGTACATCCAGTCACTTCAGTGAGACCATTGGGTATTTAACATGGTCAGAAAGGATACTATGGAAAAGAAGATGAGAAAGGAAGAAAGAATTTGACAGACTGGTAGTGTAGGAGTTACCTACATCCAGAAGATGGCAGTAATGCAACATCATGGATGAAAGCTGCTGTTAAACGCCATAGAAGAAGGTTATGACAAAAATGTAAGGTCAGTAGTCATCTTAATAAACATCAGATGATTAAAGATTCTTGAATCATTTTTTTCTCAAGTGAAAGTAAACCGTGTATTTAAACTAAATTTCTATTGGAATAAATTTTATATTCTATTATGGAGTTCCGAGATTAATGCTGTTTCTTTTACTCAGTCTAAATCCAAAAGTACCATGAATAAGTACATTAAAATTAGTTTTACTCCTTCTAGTTTACTGTAAAGACCAAAGGAATGACATTTCTTAAAATGTTATAGGAAAATGTGTCTCGAAATTTGTAATTTTTTCTCTGGAAAATTGCTCTATGGAGATAAATCTGTTGTCTGCAGAAGTATACACAGTATTATTAATGCATGAAAAAGACTTGGCACTTCTGTCAGGTTTTCACATTATCCTTTAGTATAAATCTGTGTTTACACTGAGTGTAGTTGTGAATGTCAGTGTGGATTGTTGTATATGTTGTTTATCCTATCCAGGGTGTTCTTTTCCCAACGTATTTCATAACAAGTTTAAATTTGTGTTTAATATAATGTTTCAGCAGTTTTTAGTGCCATTTTTTTGTTCCACCAAGATTTTTCCAGCCATTTCTAAGAGACGTGTTTGAAAAATGAGTAATTTAAAAAATGGTGGTAAAAGGCTGGAAAAGATTCTGCAAATTGATTTGGAGCGCCAAAATATATCTTATGTCTCATCTGTGGTGCAGAGTGATCTCTTCATGATAAAAATGAAATTCAAATGCCACAATTTCACCGTGTGACATTTGGGGGCTACTAATTTTAATATACTGTTAAATAAAAAAATGAAGGGGACACCTAAATCACAATTGATGAACGCAATATTTCAGCTGAACATCATTTTATATCCTTAACTGATGTAAAATGAATGATAATGAAGTAAAAAAAAAAAGAAAGACACCATCAGATATCATGGCATTTACAAACTTTGGCAAGCGCTTCTTTATTTACATCCAGGCTGTCTCGCAGTGTCACAGCTGTCCCCCCCCCCCCTTTTTTTTGTTCTCCTTATCTTATTTTTCATCACCAAACAAGTTTTGTTCTTTACAGATGCACAGTATTGTGTATACTATAATCTTCCTGTCTGTGGCGCTCTGACCACAGTGTAAACAGAGAGAAAGAGCAGTTCCCACTCTTCATAAACACATGCAGGGAGTGGGACGAAACACGTCAACAGTAAAGTCAGGGTTTAAACAATCGGACAGTTCAGTCAGAGACTCCGGTCACCCAGGACCTGCAGCTTCTAATGTTCCTCCACAAGAGGGTGGTAGTGATTCAGTGACAACAACGTCCACACAAAGAAAAATCACTCTGGATCAGACACAGGACTAAGATACTACTACTGTCTACTGCTCTCCTCTAATGTGTGCAGTTAATATAACTTAGACCTAGTAACAAAAACACAGTCAAGAGAAATCACACCTACAGTTAGTTGCTGGTAGGGCACATCATTTTTGGCAAAAAAGTTCCCAGAAGGCATTTCAACGTATGAACGCTCCACACACCGGCTACTAATATGCCACCTTGTTTTTACATTTGCACATCTCATCTCATTAGATGTATTACAGGAGCATGCATAGGTCTTAGTGACGTGAAATCATCCGATCACATGATGTGTACGCTGGGATGATAAAGAGGCGCAGAGAGTCCCAACAAAAAGTTACAGCACAGTGCAAAGAAACCCAGACAGAGTTCCAGCTATAAACTGACTGCGGACATTACAACATATACATACAAGTCATGTGTCATTAAAAAAGGTGTAAAAATTAGATCAGGTGGTGCAGATTATATCGTGTGTCGCAGCTAATGGGATTGAGAGCGAGGGAGGCCTTGGAGCTCTCACGACAGACAAGAGATGGACCTAAAATAAACCATCCCGAGCCGAGATAGGACACAGAGGAACGCTAACATTCCTGCACTACTAATTCAAAACTCATGTACCTGAACCCGCCCCCCACCACTACCCCGGAAACAAACACTTACAATATCATATACTGTACAGTTGGCCCTCTTAAGGGAGGAAAACACATATTTACATTCACATCTGTAGATGACAAAAAGAAAATTCTTCATGTAACATAAAAAAAGTGTAGAAATGGACAAAGCTTTCACAAGCACAGGCTTAAATGTTTATTGCAGAAATACTTTTAGAGAATTTGAGACCCAATTAGCTACAAAGGAAAACTTTTGGGAGTAAATTCTCTGTCATTTTCTTCTTCTTCTTTTTTTGCAATTTTCTATTCTTAAACCCAGATCTGGATTTTTGACCATTTCTGTTTCAGTGATCATGATCTCTTTTTTGTTGCAACCTTTGGTAGAACCTTCAATACAATAACTGGTTTAAAAAAAACGTCACAAAATACGGGCAGTGAGTGACAAGTTATGTCAAGTCTCCACATGTAGAGGAATTTTTCATTATTTTGCTATGATTAAGGGAAGAAAAAAGCTATTATTATAATGATCAACACTTATTTTTTTCCTTAATTAAAACCTGTTTTAATGTTGACGTGATAATACTTACAGTTCACTCAGCTAATACTGTTGTAGGAAAAACGCAAACAAATCAGTTGTCTGGAGAAAAAGACTAAAGTGAGACACATCGGCAGTTGTCAAACTGTTTTACTCACAACCTGAGAGTGAATGAAATCTACAGCTCAGGTTTATTTATAGGACTGATTTCCCTGCATGCAACCGATGTGTCACACTGCAACCTCAACTTTGCTGGTGTAATTAGTCAGTGTTTCACAAACACTCGCCTAATGTGGACAAATGGAAAGAAACATACACCGTCACACTTTCACAATCACACCTCCCTAAAAATCATCATAAAAATGTTCGAAAAATCATAACGTGTGAAGACTGTGAGCACCAACAGTGACACCGGGTGACGTCAGATGTATTCTGTCTTCGGGACGCAGCAGCCAACTCATTTTGAGGCGATGCGTGAGCAGCCGGTTGAGATTTTGTCTTAAAACGGAGAGGCGCGGGGCTTGCTTGTGACAAATTTGAGCTGAGAGTGACGATGAGGGGGCCAAACGATGGTTCGGGTCAGTGTGGGGTCGACCATGCAAGAGGGTAATGATGGGTGTCCTCACAGTCGTATGCACAAACAAAAAAAACTCTGGCTTCCATATGTTGACATCGCTGCTGACCCTGTGGAAACCTCCTCCTCCTCCTTTTTGTAACAGTGGACAAACTTAAGAAATGTCACTGCTATCACAAAAACAAAGGCTGTTTTATTATTTAAATTACTGACATTTTTAGAGGTATTAGGTTTCAGCAGGCTTCAGCGATGGCCTCACACACACACACACACACACACACATACGGAGCTCTGAAATGAGACGCAGAGATTCAGGAGGGCCTTGGTTTAGGTGTTGCGTACAGCTAAGGCCTGTTCCAGCTCCTGTCTCCTCTGCTGGATCTGTTGAAGGTGAAAGGAGGAGGAAGCACTAAAGACATGAATGTATCACACGACCTGAGCATCTTCAAGCAGACGCATAAACATGTTCTAAGTTGCTGAGGTGCGGGATCCTCACCTTGCAGTAGAAATAGCGGCTTACGGCTTCCTGGGACCAGGGCTCGTGGTAAAACGCCGCCCTCCTCTCTTCTTCAGGGTTCCCCACCACATCTGTCATTAGCTGCAGCCAGAGACAACAAGCATTAATGATAAAACACACAAATAATACATGTTTTACAGGTGAAAATGGGGCAAATCTATCATCAACAACAACCTGAGATTCAGTGTTTTACCCATGGACACTTTGAGATTTACTGGAGCCAGGGATTGAAACCACGACCCTCCAGTCAAAGGACAAACTGCTCTACCACTGGGCCACCCGTTTTACTTTTTATTGAGTACATCATTCAAATAAAAAAAAAAAAACGAGGAGATCGTCTTTTAAGTCTTTATTGTATTATAAACATACTATTCTTCATACTATTGTGTCCCCCTAGTGGAACATGACAGTACTGCAGATGGTTCACGAGATATCAAATAAAAAAAGTTTTAAACATTTAGTTTTGTAATTAAGCATTGAAAATGTCTACACTTTTTTTTAAAAAAAGGTTTAAATAATTTTACAAATATAGTCACTGGAGTTGTTGACAGCTCACATTCACACTGGAACATATTTCTTATTTGATGGAACACCTCATCATGTGCTGGGATGGACATCTAACCATGTTTTGGAGGGAATTTCAGCTTTTGAGGGGAGCGACGCTGTGTGAATGTGCACTCAAATACATTTCAACCAACCCAAGACCAGACTTTGTGTCATCTTGACCTTGACACAAGATGGTTACCATGGTTACTGTACATTTTCCCTCATTTACAGACATGTGCAGTGTAAATGGATTGCCAGTATGGACATAGGGTAGATAGACATACCATTACATCCTAAAAAATACCAAGTTCCCAAATATTTGGCCAAACTCTGGGATAACCCCACTCTCACATAAACGTGAAATCAAACCTTTAGGTCTCGGCTCTGGGATTTGAGCCAGTCCTGGATGTAGCCCTTGGGATCTCTGGAGAAGCTAAGCATGAAGTCCCTCTGAATCTTCAGCTGGTTGATGGACTCTATGGTCTCATGGATCTGAAGGAGGAGCAGTAACATCAAGCAATTAAAAAAAAACTCTGTGCTTCCTTTATTCCTACAGCTTAACAAACACAGAGAGAGTACAATCGACAACTAAAGCTCTACGTGCAATTAGTACAACGTGGACAAGCTACTGCTTGGAATAAATGTAATTAATATGGTTTGTTCCCATGAAGATGCTTGCTCATCACCTCTGTGTGATTCACTTCATCCCGTTAAGATAAAATCAATACAGAGAGGGGATTTTGTGACACAGCTGGTCTCACCTTGTTGTCGAGTGAGGCGATTTCCTGCTGGTTGGCGGTGGAGAGGAGGAAGCTGCTCATCTGGCTCTTCAGTGGATCCTCCACTTCCACATCTATGTCGTAGCAGGCCGTCTTCTTCTGGTCATTAGGGTCCACACTGGCGCAAAGCAAACAAGCAACGAGAGATCACAGCATTGAGATTAGCTGTAAAACACTCATTAATGCAGAAGTGACAGGTGTGGTGTGCTTGAAAAAAAGAATCATCACTTTTCCGTAATCTCTTGAAAGCATCACCTCTTAGTGCCTGCAATCTCTCGCACCTTTTCTGCTCTAATTAGACGAGTTATTCTCTGCTTGTAGTGGAGTGAAATTGTGAAATAAACATTCCTGAACATAAATAGTTTTCTTTTGCAAACTGAAAAAAAATAACAGCACTAATTTTGTTTTGACAGTCTGCTGCTACAGACTGTTTAAGCATTTGTTTACCTCTGTATGTTGCCGTCAGACAGCCTTTTCTAACTGGAAACTCAAGTACGTAAATAGCTTTCTACCTCACACAAAATTCTATAGAGAAAATCTGCTTTTTTAGCTCCTGGTCTACAGCTGCCTTGTTTAGTAAGTTTGTGTTGATGAGGTTAATCCGAACAAGGTGTATTAAAAAGTGACGTCACAAAACAGCACATTAGAACTCACTGACGATCAATGAATCCTGTGTTCTCTAAGATAAAAAAGCGAGTTTGGCATGGGTGAGTGGTTTATACTAACTCCAGTTTCCAGTCAGGAAAGGCTGTTTTAATGGTGAGATAAAGTGGGAAGTAGCTGTTTTATAAAATTTTGTTGAGTAGAATTCCTTGATTAAAAACAGTATATACCATTTTAGTTGAATGGTTAAAAGTGTCATGTCTGGTCTGAGTTGCTCCTGTGTTGCCACTTTTTATGTTTGTTTTATTTTGTATACCCTGGTTGTTACTTCCTGGAAGTGCTCCTCTGCTTTTTTCTAGGAGTCTGGGTGACAGGTGAGGCGGGACTCCAACCAGCACAGCTGCCCCTCATTCC
The DNA here is from genome assembly GCA_016785285.1 of Brachirus orientalis. Classification (NCBI taxonomy): domain Eukaryota; kingdom Metazoa; phylum Chordata; class Actinopteri; order Pleuronectiformes; family Soleidae; genus Brachirus; species Brachirus orientalis. The sequence goes on along the minus strand of JAFBJR010000258.1, from coordinate 8,423,463 downwards.
CCAATCAGTCCCCGTCTTATTTAAACCCGGATTTCCTGTGTCTCCTCGTCAGCGCGTCTTCTCTATCCAGTCGGGTAACCTCGTCAAGTCACTCTGCCTCATGTTTTTGCTAGTGTTTCATAGTAGTGTTCCTAATTTTCTGATTCCCTCCTAATGGTCGCTTTTTGTTTCTCCTTTTCCAGCAACCCCGTGTTTCCTGAGCTCCGCCTCACCAGCCGGCCAGGCTCAGCACTTTTTGTTGTTTATGGACTGGATCTAATTTTGTTTTGTTTCATTAAATTGGCTTTGTTACCCCTTTTACTCAGTCTCCACTCTCGGTCCTTTTCCTAGTTAAACGATTAGCCCTAAATCGTGACAAAAAGCGCCTGATCCTAACCCTGAAAAAACAAAGGAAATGTAACGCACATAACAACTCTTTTGTTCAGAAACACTTCCTCATACTTCAGTCATCTTCCGTTTACAGCCTCTGCAACATTTTTCTGGAAAATGCCTGGATTTCAGTGAATGTGTGAAGGCAGCTGTTCAGTAACACAGGAATCTACCTGATAACGTGGTTAATGACGATGGGGTCGGGGGGCAGGAGGAGGTTGGTGAGACGCTGAGGGATCTCAGAGAACTTCAGGCGAGGGCAATCAAAAATCTGTGGAGAAGAAACAAAAAATATTAACATGGGAAAAATGGCTAAAAAGCACTTATCACACATTGTGATAAAAATCACTTTGATTAAGGTGATGTGGATAATTTTAAACTGGAAAATCCCAACATATGGTACAGACCACAGCGGGAGCCGCCTGATTGTTTCCAGTCATTAACACAACCTCATTAATTATCATGACATTCAAAGCTATCCTCCGCAACTTTTAAATATAAACAATTGTCTGCTTCATTCAAACGAATGACAGAGGAATTCACACATTAAGCTGATTATGCCCATCTCAGTAAAACAGTGTTTTGTTTTCGTCTTGCCCGTGACATTCCCATGATGCACACATTTTATGTCGCGACTGACGGAGGCAAGATGCAAGAACAACAGCTACACAACAGAGTGAAGCGAGGCAGCTGCAGCAAAAGATGTGCGACAAACGTGATGTGCGTCTGATTTTGAAAAACAGAACACTGAGTGAATCAAGCGCTCCCTGAACAGCTGCTGCTGTTTCCCTCACTGTGCAGCTCCAAGTCCAAGTAATGCAATGTTAAAAGACAAAATGCTTCTTCTCTCTCTCTCTCGCTCTCTCTATAATATAATTAAAAAAAATATATGATAATGTGTTCTGTCTGCTTAGAGATCATGAATTGCAGTTATATTGAACAGAATAATTGTGACATGACTTAATTGTGCAAATGAAATAAACATATACATAATACATACAAATAACATAAGTGTGAATTTCTCCATTGTGGGACAATAAAGGAAATCTTATCTTATCTTATCTTATCTTATCTTATAGACAAGTAAAATTATATTTCCAGTATCACTGATACACCTCAGTGTGGTATGAGGTAGAGCTAGAGTCACATACCTGTTGGAAGTACTTGTCACAGTTGATGTACTCCTTGTCGTGGGAGTCCTGCAGCTTGTTGGTCTTGACGTACTGCCAGAGGGCCTGAATGATGCAGGAGCGGGTCTGGGTGTGAATGCCAAGCAGGCGAGCCAGACGAGGGTCCAGTTTAAACTGGGGAGGCTGCAGAGACACAGTCATGGTATCGCCACATGTCTTATGACTGAACACCTCAGAGCTGTCACTTAAGCTCCATCACATCAGACATCGTTAAAATGTTTCCCCATGCCTGAGACAAAGACACTTGTTCTCACTGAAAATATGAAAAACTAATTTCTAGTTACTTAACAAAGGGCTTACCTGTTACAACCTATGCCTGCTTAAGCATTAAACATCTCTAGAAAATGTTCTTTGCTTTCCCTTGTCATTAGACAACCTTTTTTGGCTGGAAAATTGAAGTACAAAAGCAGTTCACTCTCCTGCACCAAAGTCTATAGAGAAAGTCAGCAACTTTATATCAGAACATATAGGATTTGTTAACCCACTGGTGCCTCCATCAGTAAATTCATATGTGTTATTTCTGACTTCTGCGTTAAAAATCCTCTGTTCAGATTTACCAAAGTGACACAAACGTACCAAAAGTGGCAGAAGTACATCAGCAGCTCCTGTTTCCTGATGAGCTAAAAACGCAGATATTCTAAATGGAATTTGGTGCAGAAGAGTGAGTGGTTCAGAAACTTCTGTTTCCACTAGAAAAAGACTGTCCAGTGGCAAAATAAAAAGGCAAACATTGTCTCAACGTATCATAGACTATACCAGACATAGAGTTTTCAGTCAGGGCAAGCGTCCATGTCTCAGGCTGGTTCAGAATTATGTGTCAGTACCTCAAGCAAACACACACTCTCTGCAGGTTTTCACTGTGCTTGGATTACTCACAGTTGTGACAGTACACTTCTGTGCACTTTTGTAACTGTGTGGCGCCCTCACCTGGTAGTCCAGCATCAGCAGCAGGGTGCAGCGCACGCTCACGTCCCCTGGCCTCTTCACCTGGAAACCGTCAGTTTCTTGGGTGGTGGGTGTGCGGTGCCACTGAAAAACAACACAAACATGTTAACCTCACAAATCAAACTGAGTCAGTTGGTTCTGACTAGATCATAGTTTTAGTCGCATACCGTGGTGTTTCACGCTTTTTCTGTCCTTTTTCTGTTTTGTTTGGCCAGTTTCTTACTGTGAGCAATGGAGTACAAATAAAATATTGTTTGGATTTTGTCTCACAATAGATTTATTTTCTCTGTTTTGAAGAGCTGATGTTATATATTTCCTACATGACATTTGTGTCAAATATCAAGCGATTTGGTTGTTTGCTCATGTTGCAAACACAAAACTATTTAACCTTCAGTCCTGTTTCACTTTGTATAATATACACATGCTCTGGCTTTTTGCTCTAGCGCCACCTTATAACATTTTGAGTCAAACGTCTTGACAACAGCAAGGATGAATTGCAATTATTTTGCGGCATCATCAGATCAACTTTTAAGACTTTCTGAAGACAGTAAACTTAAGTTTGTAAACCACTCACTCACTCATTCACAGGACCTGCTGGTTTAGTGCTTCCTCATTTAGTACGTTTGTGTCACTTAGGTAAATCCAATCGAGGGATTGAAAACACTGAAGTCACAAAATAACACGCTTAAATGCTCACTGATGGAGGCAGCGGTGGATCAACTACTGCTCTGTGCCGTAATGTAAAATTGTGATGTTCTCTATGGAATTTGGTGCAGGGAGAGAACGATTTACCGTCAGTGCCTCAAAAAAAACCTGGGCTATTTATAGAAACAATACTACCAAAGAATCTCTCATTATCTACAATTTAATTGAATGTGAACGTTTCTAATATTCTAGTGAAACACATTTTGAGGGACGTGTTAAGTCTTTTTTTTATAGAGTACATTTCATTAGAGAGAAATTTGGTGTATTTTACTCTGGAGAAGAGAATGCACCTGCATTGAACTTGCTATGTTCTCATGCTACAGAGCTACATATGTGTGTGGGGTTGGGTGAAAGGCAGATTTCTGTAAACCAACTGCGGTGCACAGTGTGCTGAGAAAACCACGATAGCAAAAGGTCAACCATGAGGCCGTGCACCGGAATGCTATCACGTGCAGGGCCACGCAATTATCAGACTTGAAATAACAGCTAAACCAAACACCACCAGTGTGTTTTAGTCTTCTGCTCTCTGTGTTCATGTAAGTGCAGATCTTATTTACATCTCCATTTTATCGCCACTGCCCAGCATATGAAAAGCAAAGCACTTTGAACGGTACGTCCACTACAGTGGATTGCAGTCACTCACTACAGAGCAATGTTTCACTTTACTTTTCCAGCTGAGTCATAACAGATGAAGTACTGATTGTGGCTCAAGGCAGAGAAAAATTTCTTTTGATGGAAAATCATTCACAGTGAAGCATCTGAGTGCCTGACTCAAACCTGCTCTTAAAAGGGAGGGAACCTTGAGAAGTCATAATTTTCACTCTCACACTTTTTTATTAAGTCAATACATTTTGTGTGGAGACAAAGTCAAGGGCAGGTTGTGGCTGTTTTTAATAAGGAAGCACTTGTTTCTCCAGCTCTCACACCTGCGTGTTAACCTTGCAATGCTGAATTTAATAATAAAAAAAAACCTTTCTATTGTTACAGAAACATCCATTTATTAAAAAAAAGAGGTCTGTGCACTCTCTCTTTTCTATTTCATTATTATTTCATTCATGCAGTGGGTAAACACATGCAGTGTGTTAGTTTGGTGAGAACGCAGCTGATCGTTCTGATTCACTGACTTACAAATGTTCTTTATGACTAATGATGTGACCCACCATGTGGTCAACACACACGCATGGATGGTGTCCAGCAACACTGACACTGCAGCAAATACATAGTCTTGATTTTCTCATGGAAAAAATAATGCAGGAACAACAAAAAAAAGGCACAGACACAGAGCAGATTTTCTCCTGCCACACTGGAGTATTTAAGTCTCTGATCCATTTCAAATCAGAGGAGAAAACATTTCCATTTCAATTTTAATAAATGTTCAAGGCTCAAAGAGGAGACAAAGGAAGGATGCTTTTACTTTTGATATTCGGGCTGAAACAATAACTCGATTAATCAATTATTATTCCATTAGTAAATAATCGTTAACTATTTAAACTGATGAATCCGTTTGCGTGTTTTTTTTTTAAAAGAGATAAAACAAAATTTTCAGATTTTTCAGCTTCTTAAATGTGAATATTTTCTGGTTCCTTTGCTCCATATTACAAAGAAATCATTAAAACTGTATAATTTTGGTTTTTGCAGACAAAACAAGACAATTAAGAACATCATCAATTCCTGGTTTGAGTAATACTGATCAATAGTTTTCAACATTTTCTGACATTTTATGGACCAAGCGATTACTCAATTATGAAAATAATCATTAGTTGCAGCCCTATTTGATATGTTAAATTATTTTTACTGATGAAGCCTACAAACTTTTAGCAAGTAGGAACTGGAATGCAACATTTTGACACTTGTATTTTTATTTCCTTAAAGGGACAAATTATTTCCCCCCCCCAACTTTGGCGTATGGTGATTTACGGTGATCTTTTCTGGGTTTAAATGAGTTTTTCACCAGCTTTTTTAATTAGAATTCACTCACACAAAGGTTTTCATTGGCTTCAGATCTGTGGGAACATAAGACCTGGATGAACATGCTAATTTAATGTTTGTCTGCTCTATTTTTATACCCAGTAAAATCTCTTTATCAGACTATTTAAACAATCGATTTAAAGAGTGTCCAAAGTAGATGATGCAAAATCGTCACTAAGAGCTATGGAGTTGTTGTTTTACCTTCCTTTGATTTGTTTTGACCAAAACCTAATTTGATGTCGATGGGTTCCGACCCAGACTCCGGGAATGACCGTTTTAATAAACAATTTTACATTTCACAAAACCTGAACTCTAAGTTTTGGAAAACTGACCTCGACCAAGTGGTTGTCTGGACCATACAGGTCTTTGTCCAGCTCGATCACCAGGCTCTTAAAAAATGAAGAGAACTTCTTCTTCTGCTTCCCGGGCTGCAGAACAGACAGACAGACAGGCAGACTGTCAGTCAGTCAGACAGTCAGTCAGAATCTACACACACACACACAGACACATACATGCATGCAAGCACTTGCTTCTGTGTGTTTTCTCATGGCAACATACACTAATCAAAAAGCCACATGAGGCCGAGTGAGATGAGACCGAAAGCGAGACTGTAGACATTCTCAGGGTCCACTTCCTCCGAGCTCGACCAGAAATATTTGTGGTTTGTGAAACCTAAACGTTTCCTACCACTGTGAAATGACGGCCTTGCCCTGGACTGCTGAGAACATCAGAGCTTTTTGAAGCAAAGCTTACAGCTCGGAAACGACAAGAACAACAGCAAAAAAAAAAAAATCATTCCGTTGTTTCTTTTTTCCTGCTGCATCGTCACCCTCTGCAAACACACCATCAATCAATCATTTCAAAATCTGCATCAGATGATTATTTTCAGTCCAAAGCATGACAGCAGGCCACAAACAATAAACAAATAAAAGATCCAGAGCCGCTTCAGGATCAAAGAGTCTCAGTAAATTAGAAGATTATGATCTCAGTTACTTAAAAACGCAGCTACTGAATTAATCTGATGATATGAAATTAGACCCTGCAGCAGATCCATGATCAGTGAAATGAACACAGTGTAACCGGGACTCACATCATCCAGCAGCTTCCCCTCTACTCGCAGTTCCCATGATGCAATGCTGCCGTCAGAGTCATCCGCGTCGGGTCGGGCAGGGTTGAAGGTGTTGGATATGTAAAGCCTCAGTTTACGCTTTTGCTGCTGACACAAGGGCATAAGAAAGGTCTATCTTTTAAAAGGGACGTAAAAGGGACAAATCTTGAGTTTAACCTGAATTTTAACATAAAAAAGGGGAGGTAACATTTTACATTACAGTGCACAAACAACATGGGCAGCCCATGGACAAGAGGAAAGGAATTGGGCTTGTAACTGGAGGGTGCCCCTGAGCAAGGCACTCAATCCCCACTGTTGGTGTGAAATAAGGATGGTTAAATGGGATAAACTGGTGTGTGTGCAAAAATAACTAATTCTAATAGTATGTTTCAGTATCTAATACCATTTCCAGCTTCAGTGTGGTAATCAGGAGATACAGTAATATTACAACAACGCCATGTTATATCCAAAGTAATATCTATGCCATAGGTTGATTATTAAACTCATGTTTGTGACTGTCTTTTGTTTGTGAATTAAAATTGACAATTACCAAAGTATAAAGTTGAAATCCATCCTCTGTGATGTCCCCATGCCATAACGTTAACACCCTATTACAAACTATTACCGTACTATTACCCTACTGTTATTGTACTGTCATGTAAAAATGCTAGAAAAGGTGGAAAAAGTTCATGTGATGATTTCTCAGACAAGCAGTAATACATATTTTCAACAGATCTCTCAACAGATTCTCACTAACAGCGTAAAACAAATCAAGTGATGTGCTTATCTGCTTGACTGTGCACAGCACTTTGGTCAACTGTGTTGTTTTTAAATGCTTTATCAATAAAGTTGGATTGGATTGGATATAACCCCCTTTTTGAACTTTAGCCTGAACCACACTGGAGGATTTTCAAATCTGTCTTGATTTTAGAAACGTGGGAGACCACAGACACTATGACCTTTGTCACAGACTTTCATACATTTTAATCCTGAGAAAGCACAGATTAGATGATCCAGCCAACAAACGTGCGCTCCCATTGGTTATTAAAAGGTTCTGCTCACACCCCCAATCACTTTTCAGTTGTAAATTTCAAACATGTTTAATGCTTGTAATTTGAAATCGGGAGGTCTGCTAATTTGTTCAGATAATCTGTTCAAACCAGCCTAAAATACAAAGACACCCACGATTGTCGGAAGGGTCAGAGAGGGACTGAAATCTGGACAATTATCAGAATTATCAGGAGAATTTAGACACCCATACATGTAAGTCTTTATCAGTGATGTTGGCCACTTCAGTTTAGAGTAAATTCTCTAAACTGCTGCTGTTGACAGACTGTTGATGTAGGATGTGCTTTTTAAAAATAAAGCTTTATTTGGAAAAATATACATTACAACATATATTATCACAGAAACAAAAATCTAAAGAAGCAAATCGGGGCGACTAAGAAAATAAAACAAAAGGAACAAGTGAACAGACCAAACAATCTCCAAATACAAGAAGTAGAAGACGACAAAAAGATAGGATGGAAGAATAAAAGTAGATCAGAAGTGACTCCTTATTTCTTTTTCTAACCTTCATCGGTCTCTTCAGTGCTTCCTGGATGTCCACGCGTTTGCGCATAATGGTCTGGTCCAGTTTGCGTTCAAAGGCCAGCAGGTCCATGTAGGCCTGAGACTCTGGGACCAGCTCACGGATCTGCTTTTTACAGGGACAAATTGGAAAAACACTGACATTAAAATCTTGAGATTAGACTGAAATATGACACATGGCAGATTAAAAGGTCAGATTTTCTCCATGAATCATCTGAATATCTGTATAGAGTTGAAGCAGATTATGTCTCTGTCCTGTCTTGGTGCTGGTAGGTTGTCTAATTTCCTTTTCGTTTCAAGGACGTTTTAGCTGCGCACACTCAGGTTTCTGTTATTTTCCTTCTTAGTAGCTTTAATGTTGGACAGAAGTAGCAGAGCCAATGGTTAAGATAAGGATAGACCTTGATAGATAAGACATAAAGCTAATGCAGATAATGGTATCTAACTTTTAGATGAAAAGAGTGCTAAGATTCAGTTGCAGTGACTTAAAGTAGTTAAACTGGACTGTTAAATATTGTAAATAACAACAGCAAACTTCACGGAGCTAAAATGTAACATATTAAAATTTAAAACCCATCAAGTTTTTATGGCTGCACCATGTTGTGCATTTGATTGAAATACTCATGTTTTATGCATCAGGTCTTTTTTTTTTGTCTTTAAAATTCAGCGTAATGCAGTGGGTTTTTTTTCTAAGTCTGGAATCTTGTTTTTATTTTGAATTTAGGTTTAATCAAAGCTGAAAAATATCAGCTTGTACCATTATTGTGGTAAGAAATGTATACCACGATAAAAAACACAAACTCAAATTACTAGTGAGCAGACTTATTTGACAGATATTTATTTATTTATTTATTTTTAAACAGAGATGGCATTAGTGGGAATATCCCTTTACTACTGCCCAGTCCATCATTAATATGGTGGTCCACACTGTCCTGGGGACACTGGACATGTTGTGTGTGTGCAGCCAACCAGCAGCACTCATACATTACCATGCTGATGAACGCACGCACGCACGCACACACACACACACACACACACACACAGGTTTCCATGACTTCAGAGGACATTGTATTGACTTAACCATAATTACTAGTGCCCTAACTCTAACCATAACCTAACTTTAAAACACGTCTTCACCTCAAAATGTAGTGATTTACATTATGGGGACTTGATTTGTGTCCTCATAAGGAAGACAAGTCCCCATAATAAAACTGCGTAAACAGATTTAGGTCCCAAAGACCTAAGGAATACCAGGCACACACACACACACACCTATGGTTCACTCCCACTTCTCCCTCCTCCATGTTTCTTTCTAAATGGCTGCTTTTATTCTTGCCTCTCATTCCTTCTCAGGCTGAGGTGCAGAGCAGATGCAGGAGTGTGGCAGACATTCTCTGTCCCTGACTCATTCTTGTGGAGTGGTGCTCTCCAGCCATGCCAACAGCTATCTGCCTGTCTGGAGAATGTTAGAGGATAAGACCTGAGCTCAGACGCTCACAGTGTCCAGACGTCCACAGGTCCAGCCCCATCTGTGTGCTGGTCAGGATGTGGTGAGCTTTTGGCCTGGCATGGGGCCGGAAACAAAATTAAATTCAAAACCTCAGACGGCGAACACTCACCTGTGGCAAAGAGGATGAGGTGTTGCCACCTCTTTTTCTGCTCAACTCTGCAATAACCCACTGACTATTCCAATTTAAATCAGTACAATACAAAGGAAGGGTGAGGAAAGCCTTCACCTTCTCTCTTTTCAACTGGAAATAGCAAACAATCATCTGGCCCTCTGTGCTTTCCAAGCCCTGACATCGAAACCTGGCCAGGATTCGTCTGTTCTGCACACGAAACGCAATAACACACAAAGAAAGAAACAAAAACAAAGCAAAAGGTAAAAATATGCAGCCTCACCCTTTGCGGAAGAATCTTGTCTGCCATTTTCCTTCTCTTAGCACTGGAGAGAGGGGGAGAAAGACAGAGAGAAAGAGGAAAAAGAGAGCATGTTACTATGGTGACTGATAGCGTAGCACCCAGGCCATCTGCTAAAATGCTGGGCCACATCCAGCAGCCCAGCGTCCCAGCTGTGTGTGTGTGTGTGTGTGTGTGTTTTCTCTGAAATGCAGTGGTCTACCTGAAAAGCACGAACCTTGAACAGCCAAAAAAGTGTCACATAGCAAACCACTTTTATAAAATATATTCACTGCACTTATGCTCACTCACTCACTCACACACACACACACACACATGTTTGCACTTCTATCAAAGTGAGGACCCTCATAGGTTCCCTAGCCCCTTACCCTAAACCCAATTCTAACCCTAACCCTAAAACCGGGTCTTAACCCTAAGAAAGCCATTTTAAGGGGTGGAAAAAATGGGAATACCAGCCAAAATGTCCTCACTTTGTCAAAATGTTCTCACTTTGTCAAAATGTCCTCACTCTGTAGGTGTTTATACGATTTTTGGTCCTCACTCTGCAGCAAGTACAAGAACACACACACACACACACACGTTTGTGCTTCTATCAGAGTGAGGACCCTCATAGACATAATGCATTCCCTAGCCCTTTACCCTACCCTTAACCATCACAACTAGATGACTAACTCTCACCCTAATCTAAACCCAATTCTAACCCTAACCCTAAAACCAAGTCTTAACCCTGAAAAAGCCATTTTAAGGGGTAAAAAAAAGCAAGGACCGGCCAAAATGACCTCACTTTGTAGGAATTATACAAATTTTGGTCCTCACTCTGCAGCAAGTACAAGAACACACACACACACACAGACTTTACACTCCTGCAGCGGGACTTAGATGGTGACAGCAGGTGTGTTTAGGAGCTTTTTTAGGAATGCAGTGTCAAAGATGCACAGGGGAGAATGTGCAGAGTGAGTGTATGTGTGTGCACGTATTTTTATTCATGAATCTCGGGCATTTCCTGCTGTGTTTACTGTTACCATGATGTTGCCGTTTCCATCATATACTTACCAAGGAGGGACTATAAGAGCAGCAGAACAATCTGTGAACAGTTGGTGACAGTTGGTATTTTTTATTAAACAACGCGACAGCCCCTTCCTCCTTTAACATGTCATCGACGCCTGTGGACGCCTGTGGACGCCTGTGGACGCCTGTGGACGCCTGTGATAGTGTGCGTGGGGACATGAGCGTGCTCTGTGGGACGACACGTCTAAAAAAAGTTGTCTTCTACACACTGTGTGTCATCTTGGTAAGGATTTGAAAAGTTGAATTAATAATATTCAATGTTTTCAGATGTTTTGCTATATTCCTGTCCTAATGGGCATACAC